>JAPKID020005045.1:0-11340 GCA_026931265.2 Tropidonophis doriae | reverse complement strand
CAGGAACTGGGTATGTCTAGTTTAATGAAAAGAAGGACTAGAGGAGACATGATAGCAGTGTTCCAATATCTCAGGGGCTGTCACAAAGAAGAGAGAGTCAAACTATTCTCCAAAGCACCTAATGGTAGGACAAGAGCGCAATGGGTGGAAACTAATCAAGGAAAAAACCAACTTAGAACTAAGGAGAATTTTTCTGAGTTAGAACAATTAATCAATGGAGCAACTTGCCTCCAGAAGTTGTGAATGCTCCAACACTGGACGTTTTTAAGAAGGTGTTGGATATCCATTTGTCTGAAGTGATGCAGGGTTTTCTGCCTAAGCAAGGGGTTGGACTAGAAGACCTTCAAGGTCCCTTCCAACTCTATTATTCTATTCTATTCAATTATGGACGATTTGGGGACAGCTGGTACAAGCAGAGTACCCTGGGATCTCTTTAGATTAGATTGCATCCAAGCACAGCTAAGTACCAATAGGGTTTAGGATTTAAGTTATGATATGGATTGCTCATAGCCAATTATTATGGAAACAATCTCTTAAATTAGACGGTCTGGAGTAACATGCAAACTAGTTAGCATTTGGAACCAAAGAGTAAGCAAAGATAACCTGAAAGTTTAGAGATTTTTAGAAACTGTTGGTTACAAAAATTATTTTGAAGTATTTTAAATTATTTAGGACATGACAAAAATCTAAATTACAGATAAATATATGCATACCCTTAAACACTATAAAACTTTAACTGCAGATAAATTACTCACAAGTTACTTTTCTGCTTTTTAGATTTCTATTAAAATGTTTTATATAAATAAGCAAATATTTTCTTTCTTTCACATATTATTTCATTGTTTTTACTACATATCTCTTGTAGTAGTTCTGTGTTTATACTCTCTATTTTAAATTCTGAACATAATGCCATTGTGTTTTGATGTTCCCAGATTTTTTTTAATTTTAAACAGTTACTACAAAAAAGGAGGAAGATGAAGCTAAATAGGAAGAAAAAGGTACCAGTTTCACAGGTAGCAGTTTCTCAAGAAGGATAAATCCTCTCCCTTTAATTAGAATTCCATAAATTAAAAGCACAAAAAAAGAACAGCGAAATTCTCATTCTTCTTGTCATAGATGCCATTTTACACCTCTGCTACTTTCCGTATTTTTCGGAGTATAAGAAGCATCTTTTTCCCTCAAAAAAGAAGGTGAAAATCTGGGTGTGTTTTATGCACTGAATACAGCATTTTTGGCCTCCCGAAACCTTGCCCCATGCATCCAGTTTTTCGTAAAAATGGACAGGCAGAGGGTTTGGGAAGCCTGCAAAGTGCTACTGGGGGCTGAGGAGGGCAAAAATGAGCAAAAAATGAACCGTGCAGAGAGTTTGGGAGGCCTTTAGAGTGCTCCTGGGGCTGGGGAATGCAAAAATGAGTGAAAACAGGCCCATATTTTGCAAAATTGGGGGGGGGTTGTCCTCCCAAGCCCCCAGGAGCACTCTGCAGGCCTTCCAAACTCTCTGCCCATCCCGTTTTTTGCAAAAAAAAATGACCCCATTTTCATGAAAAACAGGCCCATTTTTTACTTGTTTTTGCCCTTCCCAGTCCCCAAGAGCACTCTACAGTCCTCCCACACCCTCTGCATACAAAAACGGGGCCATTTGTCACCTCCCAAACCCCCCATGCATCACATTTTTGCCCTCCCCGGCCCCCAGAAGCACTTTGCAGGCCTCCAAAACTCTCTGCATGCCTCATTTTTCACACAAAAAATGTGGCTTGCAGAGGGTTTGGGAGGGCTGCAGAGGGTTCCTGGGGGCGGGGAGGGCAAAACCTTTTTTTAAAAAAAAATCTTGGTGCATCTTATATTTCGGTATGTCATATAGTCCAAAAAATATAATATCTGATTTAGGACTCATCAAGCCATTACTTTATCTAGAAAGCTCTTGAAGGTTTCTATTTCTGTAAAGCTCCAAAATATGTAGGTTACTTAATACAAGTATTTTAGTATGATTTCCTGTGCACCCAGCCATTAACACACTTGCTTATTATCCACAAAGCATGTGCAAATTGTGGAGCTGATTAAATTACTTCTTCCTCCCAAGAAACCTGACCACACCTTGCATATGTCAGCAGTACTTTTTAAAATAAGGAGAATCTTTCCAGATGAGATACTTGGGTTATAGGACTTTTCATTAGCAGTTTGATGAGCTTTTATAATCATTCTTTGGCCTAACTAGAGCCATAGGACTTCCCACCTGTTAAGAGCTTCCCGATTATCCTCTTATTGCATTTTTGTTTTAAATACTACATTTTGGAGTTCATTAAGCCAAGAGGATCGAAACAAAAATTTATATAAATTCATTAAATATATATGGTTTTTCTCTTGGCCAATTATTCTTAATGGTGAATATCTAAATTCCTCATTCGGCATTGTGAGGATCTTGGATAGAATTTATTGTTGTTGTCACTCTGGTACACGTTATCTAAAAATGCAATTGCTTCAGATTTGGGTGTCATTGCATGTCGGACATGAAGGGAAGGAAGGATGAGAAGGCAGCATGCACTTGCTAACCAGACGTTTAGGTTAAGAATACCATAGGAAGTCAGCCACACCCTTAACCCTTTGCAGCCAACAAGCAGCTACTGCTTCCTGCCTGAAATTCAGATAAGAATGGGCAATAAGTTGTCAGGTTTCTCAGCCCCTATAACTCTAGGCTATTTGTTCTGGGCTTCTTGGGACCTTGGTGACTGCAGGACTAATGGCAGTTGCAGCCCCAAATATCCAAAGGCCACCAGGCCACCTATTATTAGCCCAGGCTAATATGCACGGAATATCTATAAAATAATGGGGGGGAAGGGAGGGCAAGGGGGCAGAGTGAGATAAACATTCATTCTATAGATATGCGCAGGAACAGGATGCGCCATGGATTTTTCCCTGGGCAACAAGGGCTGCTCCTTTCCCATCCCCTCACCCTCAAATTGCGGAGCGGGCAAAATCAGGGTTTTTTGTGGTTTTTTGCAGCAAAGACGCCAAGCAGAGCCTTTTGCAACCTTCCTTCGGCCGTCTCTCCAAGAAGTGACCCCCCCCCCCTTCAAGCAGCGGATAGTGCTGAAGCTTTCCCTGCATTGCAGAGCCATCGCCCTGAAGGCGCTGCTCCTCCTAACTTCCCCCCTCCCCTTTGCTCTAGACTAGAGCCTCTTTTTCTGCCCGGTTTCCCCGGTTTATGGGACTCTTTCCCGGGGACTTCAAGAGCCTCTTCCCCATCGGGAGCGCAGGGCCGCCTCGCTTTTCGTTTTCTTCTTCCACTTGCCCTGCTCGTACTTACTTGCTGCCGGCTGCGTCCGGGGTTCCTTTCTGTCTCAGCGTTGGCAGTTAAAAGCAGGAAGGAAGTTGGTTAAAAAAAATAATCATCATTTGCAAAAAAAATCCGACTCGAAGAGGAAGCTGCGGCGTTGCTAGTTGTTCTATCGCGCCCAGTTTATTGAGAGCCCCTCCGCTTTGGTCACACATACACACAAAATACAATAAAGCATAAAAGATGATTAGCTGTGTGTGGGAGCTCCTTAAGTAACCTCGCTTGTGATCCTTAGGAATTCGTGCGTTATTTCTCCTTGCTTATGATATGTATGCATTCCTTCAGTATGTAGATTTTGGAGACTGTACAATCAATGATAGATGCTTGAATGATATTCATGTTTGGCTGTGATGTGTCCGAGGCTTCTAAAGGATGCTATTTCTGGGGAGAGGAGTTATTAAAGAGTAGGGGGAAAAAATCACACAGCTCATTTTCCACCCTCTCCATTTAAAAAGTCAGTGTTTCATTTTTATGCCATCTGGATGTTCTGCCTTGACTATAATCACACACTTGAATTAGAAGCATTAGGTATTTGAGGAAGAGAGCAATGTTTTTTATTAAAGCCTAACACAATAGGAAAATTATTTCATTTGTTTATGTATCTATACGCCACCTATTTCATGAATTTGTTTTGCAAAAATCTATAGAATCTTAAGGGATGTGGTGGCTCAGTAGTTAAGACGTTAAGCTTGTTGATCAGAAAGGTTGGCAGTTCGAATCCCTAGCACCGCGTAAGGGAATGAGCTCTCATTACTTGTCCCAACTTCTGCCAATCTAGCAGTTCGAAAGCACATAAAAATGCAAGTAGAAAAAGAAGGACCACCTTTGGTGGGAAGGTAAAAAGCCTTTGGCTTTTAGTCATGTTGGGCACATGACCACGGAGACCTCTTCGGACAGTGCTGGCTCTTTGGCTTTGAAACGGAGATGAGCATCGCCCCCTAGAGTCGGGAACGACAAGTATATTACCTTTCTCTTTATAGAATCTTAACTACTTTATTGGCTGTATTGCAACAATGCACACTCATATATGCTTTCATTCACCGCCCCGAGTCCCCTGGGGAGAGGGAGCGGTATAAAAATGTTAATAAATAAAATAAATAAATAAATAAATAAATTCTGAACAAAATTTGAAAACAGGAAAATTATTGCTGAAAGACCATCCCCAAAAAGTAAATCTGCTATTAACTGCAGTGGTAGAGAAACTTATTTTCATTGAGATCAAGTGACACCAGAAATTCCTTATAGAGGTGAGTTGAACTTTTTTCCTTAGGGAAAACAATGGACATTTGTAATGCTGTACAGCCTAACAATCTGGGTATTGATTCATAAACAAGTTCTATGCATTTCTTGGCTTTTATTGAGAAGAATAAACTGATCATGTACACATTACAGCCATGGTGGAATACTTCCATTCCTTGACTGAAACAATCTTAAGATTGTTTTTTATCATATCAGTATTAAAGTAATGTTTCTACCCCAAGTCAAGAGGATCCAATGGCAGCCAAGAAATGTATAAACTTAAGATCTGTCACCCATTATGTTGAAAAAGGAATCAAGGGAACAGCAGTGTGTGATAGCAGAGCTAGGCCTAATGGCTGCTTCAAGCTAATGTGGACATGCCCTTTCCCTCAGGTTCCTAGTCAGCCTCATCTGCCAACTTTCTCTTGTCTCCTAAAAGAGATGGACACAGCCACTCTCAGGCCAAAGGTCTGTCAGAATGTGCATTAGCGATTGCTCAGCCAGCAGTGCTGCACATGGCCCCAAGTGGTTAGCTCAAGGCAGAAACAATGCAATAAGAGGAGGACCAAACAATGTGGAAACCAGCATTTGTTGCATATAGGATGTGGGTGGAGATCCTAAGTAGCCTTGTAACTCAATTCCTTTATTTCTCTAATCTGGGGGTTAGGATGTCTTGGAACTTAAGCACCTAGAGATGAGTAACAGAACCCTGCAGCCAGAATCTTTCCATTCCTGCCAAAGCACCTAAAGTGATGGGAAGATTTTCTCCATTCATTGTTCATACATCAAGTGAAGAGGGAAGACAGCAAAGCAGGGGGAATCAAACAATTACTTTGCTTATAATGGGCTGCACATACCAAACCAAGACAAAACCATTCAATAGCAAGCCCAAAACCCATTAACAGAGGCAAGGTAAGTGTTGCTAATAGGCACAGCAAATTTCATATAGATATAATTTTTGGTTGACTCAATGAGGGATGGATAACATTCAGAAGGAGAATGCTCATTCATCAGACATGAGGTCACTTTGAAATAGAAGTCCTTCCTTTTTTTTAATTGATGTATTCAAACAAACATAAGAGCAGGGTTATAGTATTTCTGGCTTTCTAGCCTCTCTAAACAGTAGAAACATCTAGTGGGATTTGATTCTGTCAGTGTGGACAGTGTCTTGACACCCACAGATACCCCATATTCACAGCATTCATTACTTGGTCTCATTTATGAGTTAAAGTGAATTGATGTACGGTAAGAGACACCAGGACTCTTGCATATTTAACAGTTATAAAGAAGATACTTCAGTTACATAGTGTACTGTAGTTTAACACAAGCTTTTCTATAAACAGAATTTATAAAATGTAAAAGTGCAGACTTTTAAAAGTAGCTTCAAAGAATTATGACTGTTATTAATGTAAATTCCTTGACCTTGAAAAAATTAGTTATGCAGTTGTTTTGGAATGTTAACAATTTCCCCTAAAAGAGCCTTAAGTTCATATGAAATTTCATGGTCATTCTCAAAAATAACCAATATTATATGTGCAGTTTTTACGCTTGCCAAATGAGACTTTAGTACTATGTCTATCTTTTCATCAGTAGAATAATTCTCTGGAAACTAAACATAAGGGAACCAAATTTGGTGTGGAGAAGAGAAATTGGCAAAGCAAAAATCAAGTTCAAATATGGAGAGAATCAGCAAGTCTGCAGAGGGGAAATGGGGCAGAACTTATGGCTGATTCCTTCATTCTAAGCCCCTTCCTCTCTACTCGCAGGACCCAGAATGGAGCTATTTATTATTAAAAGATTGGAAGACTTCCAGAAGTCATACCCTAACACTTCCTTGTTCGCAAAACACTAATGTTAATTATTATGATTTTCTCACATTGAGATTTCTCTGAGTTCTTTGAAGTTCAGTTCATAACTTGGTGATATGCATCAGTGTGCAAGCTTCTCTTATTGCTAGTTTCCTGTTGGCAAACTCTACAAATGGTTCCTAAAATGCAACAAGCCTATTCAACTCTTGGGAGGTCCTTTTGAATACATGTACATGTAAGCCACATTAAAAGCCATACAAGAATCCCTTATGTGTGTATCTTGAAAGGCAATTAGTGTATCAAATTATTTTCTAGTCACTTAGAAGTTAATAACTATCTATCTTACTTTATTACCAGTTTAATAGTATTACATCCTTAGGATATAGCAGGAATTGTGTTCAAATGAAGATCGGTACAACGATGAAACTGGTGCTAATACATGTATACTAGATACATACAGTGGTGAGATTCAAATAATTCAACAACCGGTTCTCTACTCTAATGATTTCTTTCAAAAACCAGTTCACCAAACTGCTCAGAAAGTTAATAACCAGTTCTCCCAAAGTGATGAATCCCACCACTGGATACATGCTTAAATATACCCATCGAAAGTAATAAAGGCTCTTGAATGCATTTCTGTCATCTACATTTTACATGTAGTTCATTTAATAATTTGATATATTATTTATTTAGTCTTTATTATTCCAAGATTGCTTGGCTAACCTGCTTAGTTTAATTTTTCCCGAGTACTCACAATGCATTGAACTACATCTGAACCCTAATATAAATTTCCTTTATGGTTTAGTGAGTCATGCAAACATTTAAAAATGGATTAATTCAATAAACAGCTCATTTCACAATGAGTTGGCAAATTGACAAACACCAACAACATAGCAATCTATAATGTGTAGGTTAAATATAATGAATATATCCTCTTTGTACATTATGAGATGCACACAGGATGCACACTGTGTGCATTATGAGATGTACACTGGTGTGACCTGTTCAACAAAAATGTTTAATCCATTATATAAACCAAGCTACTGATTCTGGTCCACAGACTTTTAATAAAAAATATGGTTTTAGCTTTACTCTAAAATGTTTCAAATATAATATTCCAAGTTCAACGTATTTTCCTCAGTCATGCACTATAGATCTGGCAATGAAAGAGGAGTGATCTATCAAGAAGTAAGTATCCCCCAAATATCTAACTTAAGTACTTTTATCTAACTGAAAAACAAGGTATTTTAACCAAACCTTTGTTACAGAGGAAACTGCTCTATTTTGGTGACAATCTTTGATTCCACCTCTTAGTTGCAGATGTTTAGCCTCTGATTCATGCCATTGTAAGGCAGCTGCTTAATTAATGTCCTTAATTTAAAACTGAGTAAAATTCATAATTACCCAACAAAATTTTTAGTGAGCATCCTTTTTGAAAAGTTGTTTGGTTCATTGAATCAAGAGCATAATGGAAGGTAAGAATCACTCTGCAGTCTTTTACCTCTCTAAATAAAGTGGAAAGATCTATTGATTTTAATACAACATACTTCCAAGTAGACATATATAGAACTTCAACCTTATTTTCCTCTTGCCATATACAATATTTTAATCTTATTATCTTCTGATTAAGTCATGTATAGAAAATATTCCTTGTCTCTTTATTCCTTGATATTGTTAAATAATTTTAAAACTTTTGATTCTTTGCCTTTTTGAAATTATTTTTAATACCATGTTATTTTAAAATTTAGTGCATGTAATTGCAATATGAAGTTCACATTTTATTCCAATTTGAATTATTTTTATTGGACAGTAAAACTCATGCACACTGTTTTCGTAAATACATTAATAAAAGTGAGAAGAAGATTGGTAAATAAAGAAGACAACTATGATATGGAATACATAGCATAAATTATGTTGATTTATTAATTTTTATTTTATTTTTATTACTGAACATTTTCAGATTTTACAACTTCAGTAAGAAACAATAGATACTTAAAAAAATGTCATCTGTGTACCATGTGTGTATGTAGCTCCTCAGACTGCTAACGTGAGAAAACTCTGGGTACGGGAACAACCGTCTAACCAAGTAAAACTAAGATTTTGAACAAGAACTATTTTAAGTTTCCTTTCTCCCATATAATTAATCACGGAGAGCAAGCTCCTTGTCTTGCAAACTGCCATTTTATTACAGCAGCTTTCAGCTTCTGTATAAATCAATCTAACTGGCCTACATTATTATCTAAAAATAGCATGCTGCTGTTGCTAGTATTAAATGCCAGATTGGTATATAATAAGGATCCTACACCCATGATTTGATAGCGTGGATAAGGTCAACTTGACATGGATAAATGAAATCTGGTTGGGCCTAGAGGGAGATGGTAACATGAAGCTTTACATCACTATACCATGCTGGTGAGCCCTTTCCCAGTTATCTGGAAGGAGGGGAAATTTGGATGGGAAAGAAGAGGCTCTGATCAACCAATAGAGGATCTAGTAACTCTGGGTTTTAAGGCCTTTCCCCAGATTGTGAAGATTTCCACTCAAAGGAGATTGTCTCTCCTAGATTTAACAATGTAGGACTTTTGAAATCCAATCTTCTGATTGAAGGGCAGGTGGCAGCCATGGTTAAAGGCCTTGGAATAAGTCCATTATGTATCTCATTTGCACTTACTAGCTGGATCAGCATTTTGATAGTTGCAGTCAGTGGTGAAATTCATTTTTTTTACTACCGGTTCTGTAGGCATGGCTTGCTGTGTGTGGCAGGGGAAGGATACTGCAATATCTCCATTCCCATCCCATTCTGGGGCCAGCCAGAGGTGGTATTTGCCAGTTCTCCAAACTACTCAAAATGTCCGCTACTGGTTCTCCAGAACCTGTTAGAACCTGCTGAATTTCACCCAGTCTGGTTCCAGTCTGCTAGCCTTCTGCAAATAAAAAAATGATGTTTCCACAGCTCTGACTTATACATCAGTTATGGCTTCTTATGGACTGGGGCCCCTGCTAATGGTCACTCAAATGCTCTTGACCTCTAGATTGAACAGTTGCAACATACTGTACATGTGGCTGCCTTAAAGAGTGTTTGGGAGCTTCAGCTGGTGCAGAATGCAGCAATGCAAGCAGTTAATGGCAATATGTGACACCACTACTCCATGAACTGCATTGGCTTTCTGCTGGGGGCAATATCAATTGCTGGTAGTACCTTTAAAGTGCTTCAGGGCTAGAAACTGGGTAACTATGAGACCATCTCTCTCCAACTGTTTTTACCTGGTCCAGCAGGCAGGGCATGTTCCGGGGGCCATTGGCTAAGGCGCGTCAGCTGGCAAGGCTTAAAATGAGGGCCCTTTCTGCAGTGAAGCCCACCCTGTTTAACACCATTCCTCTTGAGATTAGGTTAGCCCTGGCCCTGCACGCCCAGGTGTGCAACAAAACCCATCACTTGACTTTGTTCATAGTTATTTTATGAAGCTCAGCTACCATGTGTTTTTATTTCATATCATGTATTTTATTTATTTTCATTTATTTTATTGTAACCTGTCACATATGTGAGACACATGATTATATAAATTAAATAATTCCCCTTCCAGTTCAATGTTCTGATGAGCTTTTCAATCATCTATCAGGGGTGCTTTAAATTTCTGCATAGAACTAAATGCACCTTTACAAATGAAGAATTATTTGAGCCTGGTCATCTGAATCTATTAGGCTGTTCCTGAACAAAGCAAATATGTAGGTACTAAAAGACAATAACTCTGTAATTTCTTAATATTGTACTCCTGCAGTACATATTTGCCAACATCATGGTCTTAATAATCTTTTTGGTCACAAAGCAGTGAGACACTTTCAGTGCTTGCTATATACAAGCACACATTTACAAAGAAACTGCATTTTTTTCATCCTATATGTGCTACAAATATTAGGCTGACTCTCAAAAATGTAACTAGTGAAGAAGGAAGAAATGATAGCTAGAATCTATATTACACAAAATCTAATTTTGTCCTTGCTGCTTAGCTTGAACAAAGTGGCTTATAGACTGTTTGAATATTGTTAAATTCTTTATTAAAATGAAATTTGACAAAGATAAAATAAAACTGAAAGATATTTTGTATATAACAGCCACACTCCTACCTCAGGAGAAGTCTACGCTGGCTTCCAGTTACTTCCTGGGTGCAATTCAAGGTGTAGGTCATCACCTTTAAACTCCTGTAAATGGCACAGGGCCAAGCCATCTGCATGATTGCCTTTCCCTAAGGACACCTATCTGATCAATCAGATCAGATAGAATGGGCGTGCTCCTAGTCCCTTCCCCTAAATATTGTCATCTAATGGGAATTAGGAAGCATGCCTTTTCTGTGGAAACTTTTGCCCTATAAAATACTTTGCCATCTAAGTTTGGCAGCCTCTACCCTCCTAGCCTTCCTTAAAGCTTTGAAGACCTGTTTTTTCCCCAATTGCTGGAATAAGACAGAATAATTGTATGTTAAAAGGTTTACATGGCTCCAGATCTTTGTTGTTTTTCTATTTTATATGTTGCCTTAATTTTTGATTGAGAGATGCCTAGAAATAGAAGATGGGAGGTGGGGGTATGTTATTTATACTAAATAAATAAATCTCAGATACAGGTTGCAAATTTTCTTTAAAATGGAATATTCTACAAAATAGGCAAGAAGAAAATGATAAGAAAATCCATCATAGCTAACACAGATCAAGGATTTTGAATCTTAGTCCTCATATGGGTTTTAACATTTTTAAAATTTTTAGCACAGGGATGTAATTTAATTCGATTTTAAGTATTTATAATTCTGGTTTATGTGTTTTTAAATCCTGTGCACTGCCCCGAGTCCCTTTGGGGAGAGGGGGCGGTTATATAAGTCAAATAAAATAAAAAATAAAATAAAATAAATATAGTCCACTTGAAAGGATTCAAAAGTTAATCCTTTAGGGTGTGTATATGTGTGTGTG
>JAPKID020005044.1:0-11340 GCA_026931265.2 Tropidonophis doriae | reverse complement strand
TATCCATTCTTCAGAACCATTGTTTCAGATTTCTGAGGTTCTTTTGATGTTCATTATTTCAACAGTTATCTGATTGTTAGTAGATGTTTTATTCTGACAAATGCCTTTTCTTTTTGAAAAGCTCCCTGACTGAGAATGCCTTATCCTTGGGCCATGTCCACAGAGGTCACAAAACCTATCACTTGTGCTGAACATGGCTTGCTGAAGATTACGCACCATCAAAGAGAGTGTCTCCATGCCAGCTCTCCCTTGAATACATCAAGGCCAAAGCTGAAAGAATAAGCCATCTCTCATCAGACTCCTGAATTCCACCAGAGAACAACCAGGATCTCAGGTCTTCGCTTCCTCCCTGTATTAAGCATTGCTAAGCAACAGGGGATGAAGTTGCATTCTGTAGCCCCTGAAGAGTCTGGCCATACTTTTAAGCAAGCTTGTAAATACCTATAGTATTTGGAAGCTGGATGCCTGGCAGCTGAGTGTGGCCTCCAGATCTTGCTAAGTGATCTTGGCATAGCTCTTGCCCTATTGTTCTCTCAAGAAGTAAGGGCAATAATAGCAAGGATGGTCACAAGTGGTTTTCTCTGATGTCCCCCAGCTGCTCTGTTTTGTCCTAGATTCAGAGCATTGGCAAACGGGAGAGAGAACAGCATTAGGGCAAAGAGTCTTTATTTACTGAGTGATTGGCATTTATGTTTTGTTGTTGCTCAAGGTAGCATTCATGGTGATCTTCCCTGATTTAAATACAGAGCAACAGTTCCTTGAGGCAGGGTGGCTTGTCTGATATTAGATTGGATTAATGTCTTATTGTATTGTAGTTTTTAATTTTAAAATATAAATTGCTTAGGGCTCTTATGTGATTGACTAGCTTACAAGTCTATTGCTTGGATGGATGGATGGATGGATGGATGGATGGATGGATGGATGGATGGATGGATGGATGGATGCTGAGAGAGACAGAGAGACACACACAGAGACATGGTGACTGGTCAGATTCACTCATGAACTCTGTGACTAATGAGGACTTGACCTGGACCTCTCCAATCTATGTCTAACACCATGATGATTTTGCTAAGCTAGTTCAGCCGAAATAAGAAAAATTGGCTTGGCTAATGTTCCATCACAAAATCCTCCCAAATATTCTAATTGTGACTGTGCACTATCATCCTGACAATTCTCCAATTCTTCTCAGAATATTTACATATTGTCCAAGTGTTTGATATCTACATTTAGGAACTGTAGCAAACTCTGTCTTCTTATACCCCCTCTCTCCCTCCCCCATCATGCCCTAAAGTAGGGAGTGGGGAGCAATCAGAATAAATTTGTATATGAAAGAGATTGTAGGAAGGGAGGACAGTAAAAGGGAGTTTTAGTGTATGAACAGAAGTCCAGTTGTACAGTGTTAGCTGTTGCTCTTATATGCCATGTCATGGGAATTAGAATTTTGCAGGGTAAACAGTTGATGGCATGCTAATGTACTTTTTAGAATTACATAAAATGTCCACATGCCAATGCTTGTGACGCTGGCAAAC
The DNA here is from genome assembly GCA_026931265.2 of Tropidonophis doriae. Taxonomy (NCBI): domain Eukaryota; kingdom Metazoa; phylum Chordata; class Lepidosauria; order Squamata; family Natricidae; genus Tropidonophis; species Tropidonophis doriae. Next base: position 9,811 of record JAPKID020005044.1, on the reverse strand, counting down.
TCAGAAGACAAGAACCATTTTTGGGAAGATCTTTATTATTCATAGGATGTAATAAAATCTTGAAAACCTGCTAGAGCAATTCTCCAGATTAATTTATATGTAAGATAATTAAGCCAGACTTAACTTTTGCTTCTCCTCTTCTCCAGCATAACATATTTCTTTGCAACAGTCATGTTTCCTCTCTGGTATTCATAAGGTTTGATAAACGTTCCGCCATACCAAGTCAAGGACTAGTATGTCTGCTCTGGAACACCTACACATTTCAAAGGATTCTGGAGCATATTTTAGAGCAGTAGGCAACCTGGAGCCTTCCAGGTATTCTGGCCTCATAAAATCCTTTTCTACTGGCCATGCCAGCTTGGGCTGATGGAAGTTGAAGAGTCTGGGCCTGGTGTTCCCTCCCAGCAAATTGTACAGCAGACAAATATGCCCAACATTCCCATAGTGAAGGGACTGAAAAGCATAGACAGTATTCTTACCCTCAACTTTCCATCTACAGCTTGGTTAGTAAGTAGTTTAATTGTAATATAATTATTTTCCTGAAGGCTATTGAATCAGATTGCCAGATTTCCCAAGAGGAACAGCTAATAAGGATAAAAATGGTCTTAAATCTAATCTGATTCCAAAAAAGACCATTTTTAAAGTCTGAATCATTCAGTCTATTACTACATTGATACTATAATACCTTAATAGATTTTATTATATTATATTAGGAGGTGGACTGCAACTCTGTTTCTTAATTTGGCCAAAAACACATAGTGATGCAGAAGGAGCTGGGAATGGTTTCTGGCATCCAACAATTAGTTTTATTATCACCTTAATTATACATTGGAGATCTGCCTTGCAGTTTGCCTGATGGTAACTGCTAGCTAACTGCATTAATGGATCAGTAGGGAATGCCCATTTCTCAATGGAGAACAAATGGTTTGAATGAAAAAAAAAAACTCCAAAACATCTCTGGATAACACTGGGAAAAAATTTCCTACAGAGTTCAGTGTCATTCAAACCGGTTCAGTGTTGAAAATGCTGAGCCCAGAAACAGATTTAGTATAATACAGTTTTCAATGTTTCTAACTCATTGTGCAGGAAAACAGTTGTAGAACTTCATCATCTGACTAGCATACCGCCCTTTATTCATGGCATTGAAGTCATATATTAACCAAGCTTATATCATGGAAAATGTTTTCAGGATAAGTTGAACTGGGGGTGTCAATGATTTGCCCAATGGCAATCACCAAACTAATGCGAGCTGAAAATTCAGTACCAGGCAATCTCAGCTTCAAGCGTTACATTCCTACCGCTACGTTATATTGGGTTAGTGTTAGAAAAAGTACAGTGCATCTTATAGTTCAACCCATATTTCCATTCATTTTTCAATAACCGAAATGTTAAAATTGGCTGAATTATGAACTAAACATACAAATTGGCTACATGATTGTACAATTGTGAATAGACCTCATTTACAATCATTAATTAACAATCCTGACTATTGATAAATCTAATCCCCTGCAGGGTTTTTTTTGTTTTTTGTTTTACTTCTGGCCTAATATGGATTTATTCACAAGCTGTGATAAATTCCAAAGTTATACAGATGAAAGCTTGGTGTTCTCAAGTTATTTTGGACATCAGCTCCCATACAGCCTTATCATTTGCTCAGGCACTAAGGACTGATGGAAAATCTTCAAGCTTATCTTTATCTGAATTTATTTTGGGATATATAGCCAAGACTAATTGCAAGGAGAAAAGCAGGGACCAATCTCTTGCTTTTTTTGGACAGCTGTGTTGTCATCCATGCCTGGAGAGATGAACTTCTACAGTGGTGAGACTGAAGTAGGTCAGTCTTCTCTAATGGGTACTCTCCAGAAATGTGCTCTCCAATTTCTTAGCCAGCACAGTGTTTTTTCCTTATCTCTCCTAACACATCAAACTGTTTTGAAAATTGCTTGCTTTGCACTGCAATGAGTTTTTAAGATAGGCTCCATTGTCTTTAAAGAGACTATTGAAAAATCTTTGCTGGTGTATGGAGAGGATATTGTGTGTCTCTTTGACCATGAGACTGTAGATGGTAAAACACACTTGATATCAGTTGCCCAGAGCTGGTTTGATCCACAGAGAAAAATCATTTCCCCATTTTTGGTTTATAGAGGAAATAAGACAAGGGGACAGTATAATCCTGTCAGGAATGCTTGAATAAGGCTTATTATTAGGGTTTCTTAATAAGTTGCAGGTTTTTAATATATTCTTATGTATTTGCAAACATAATGTCATACGGGAGCCATTCACATTTTCCATGTTAACGTGCACTTAGTAATAGCACTTAGCAGAGGTAGTATTCAGCAGGTCCTGATCACTTCTGGAGAACAGGTTGTGGAAATTTTGAATAGTTTGGAGAACTGACCACCTCTGACTCCCCCCCCCCCTTGAAATTCTCTGTCTCCTGAGTCCCAGCTGATCAGGAGGAAATGAGGATTTTGCAGTAACCTTCCCCTGGAATGGCAAGGGAATGGAGATTTTACAGTATCCTTCCCCTGCCACCCTACCAAGCCACACCCACCAAGCCACACCCACAGAACCGGTAGTAATTTTTTTTGAATCCCATCACTGGCACTTAGACTTCATATACTCATAGCCCTCTCTAAGTGGTTTACAGAGTCCGCATATTTTCCCCAACAATCTGGGTCCTCACTTTACCCACCTCGAAGGATGGAAGGCTAAGTCAACCTTGAGTCTGGTGAGATTTGAACTGCTGAACTGCAGCTAGCAGCCAGCTGAAGTAGCCTGCGGTACTGCACTCTAACCACTGCGCCACCTTGTTTCTTGGTAGATTTAGGTTTTTCTCTCTGTATGCAGCCCTTGATGCTAGCAGACTAAATATTGTGCCCCCTTTTACCTTCAGGCCCCTCTCTTCTTTATCATACATACTTGAGGCTTTCTACTACATACTGTACCACCTGCGCTGGTGATATTTATGCTGTGACAATGGCACAGGAGAGATTTGAAGGGGAATAGGATTTGCTTCAAAAGTCAGATCAGTGCCTCATTACCGGTAGCAAACCCCCACAGTGTATGCCAAATTAATACATGTATGCCAAATTAATATATGATAGGCAGGAAGCAGAAAAAAGGTTCTTTCGTGACATGCAGCTTTGCATCTACAGTGGCTGTTTCTCTAATTAACACCCTGTCATTTCATTTAATACTGGTGTGGTTCATCAATTGCCTTTATTCAGGTGAATTTTTTGTAAGATATGATTTGTGATTTGCTGCAGCATCCCGAAAATCCATAGCTCTTCTATACTCTAGTGTACAATTACAGGACTTGTGATCTACTTCGAATGAATACAGCTCACCAGCTTCAAGAATTCCAGAAAGCAATATTATAGTGAAGGATGATGGCGGGAGGTAATACATCTAGCATGTTGCAGTACACACTGTTGGCTGTGCATGGTTTGTTGGATCATCAGTTCAAGAAGCCTGGACTAGTGCATCTCTCATCCTGGATCTCCTTCATGCGGGCTCTCAAAGGCTTTGCTCAAGATGTTACTTCTGGCAGACTTTCAGCATGATGACAAAGTAGAAAGGAAGATTTTACCATTCTCATTTATTTTAGGATGTTTGAAAAGATTATAGTGATGTCTTTTGTTTCTAATTAAAAGATATTTATTTGGATTAGATTTGATTTGCAAGAAAATAAGCATCTGAATCTCATTAACTACACAGGAATTCTATTCTCATCCATCTTCCTAGATCTTCTAAGCTTAATAGCAATGTTACTGAAATTGAGCAGGATTGAAATTGACAAGTGTTTTGTCAATTTAATGGGGAAACTTTCCTGCAGTAAAGAAAAGGGAAACGCTGAATACAAATTGCCCAGGAGATGGGACAGCAATTTTCTCTCCTTGACTCTCTATTTCAAGTCCACACATGTGAGCAGAATCACAGATCACTTTTAATTTGCTTCAAAGGACTCGAGGGACGAAAACGTTGGTGGTACGGAAGTGTCCCAAGTTAGTGAGATGATGTTCCCTGAAAGCAGATCCTTCAACCTTTCACAACCTGCTGACTTGCAACATGATCAGATACTGTTGAATTCATGGTGATTCTTCTTCATTCACTCCTCTCCTCTCCTGGAGTTTAGAATTTTGTTACTTTCAGCATTGGTGCCATAAAAGTGTGTGTGTGTGTATATGTGTGTTCATTTTTCATTATGATATGTCAATTTGTCAACTGTAGTCACAATATGAAAATTAGCCATGACCTTGAAACTGAGTTATATTTATTTGTGTGGCCTTCTAAGCTACAGAAGCTTCCCACGCCATGTATACAAATTGAAATGTGAAGTGAATCATGAGTACATAGCATTTAAAATTCTGGCCTAGATACTCCCAACCTCAGTAGCTCCATCTGTTCAAAAAAGCAAGAGATTGGCCTTAAAAGAATGTTTTAAAAACATATTCACATGTGTGTACACATTCAGCTTACTCATACATCCCACTGTCTACATTGGCGTGAACTTGTAAAATGTCATGTGTCCCCAGCATTGAAATAACCAGGGTCAAAATGCCTGCAACTCTTTTCTTTGTTCAGGTATCATAATTACTTTATAGAACCATTAGGATCACTAATGTTTGCACACTTACCTTCTTATCCCATTACATGTTTTAAAAATACTGTATGAATTATTGAATGGAACAGATAATTGAATAACCCAATTATCTTATCAGTTCTGTAACTTGCCTTTGACCTCATATAAACCCAGAAATTGAATGTGAAAAAGAGACAAAGCTCATTACCCAAGTTGGCTTTATTTGCTTGCAAGACCACCTATGCATTCTCAAACAACAATCATACCCTTCTATACTGTGGAGGTTATCTTTATATCTCAATTTCTTCTGTGCATGACTGATCTGTGTCTTACATTCAAGAGTAAGCTATTTTCATTGGAATATGGGTTGTTTCTATAAAAGTTTGATCACTTTGCCATCAAATGCAGTATTATCTACACTGGTAGATAAGGAACCTTCCATCCTTTCTCATGGATGGGGTTGCATTTCTACATTTAGAAGTAGTGCGCAATCTGGGGATCCTCATGGAATCACAACATATGCTCAAAGAACAAGTGGCAGTTGTGGCCATGAATGCCTTTGAGCAGCTTCACTAGTTTGTCCTCCAAACAGTCACTTCCATCCTTATAACTTCACAGTTCAATTATGTCAATGTCCTCTACACAGAGATGCCCTTGAAGACCCTACTGAAACTTAAATTGCTACATAGTGCAACAGGGCAAGAAATGGTGGGCCTGCCTAGACATGCCATCGCGTCACTCATTTTTCAGTCAGTCATTAGAATCTTACACCAGTTCAAACATCTACTTTGTGAGATCCACTAGCTGCCACTATGCTTATGTGATTACCTTCTGTCAATAAGAAAACTGCAGATAACAAGGACTAGAAGTTGGACAGGAAAAACATTGTCCTATTCTACTGAAATATAAACATGCTCACTCTTTAGAGCAGAGGTATCAAATTGGTGGCCCGTGGGCTGGATGCCTCATAAGCAGGCCATACCCACCCCAGGTCAGTGAATGGGAAAAATGATAGCAATGTGGTGCTGTGATTTTGACATCTATGCTTTAGAGCAGGAGTGTCAAACTCAATTTCATTGAGGGTCGCATCAGGGCTGTGGTTGACCTTGGCGTGGTGGGGGTGGTGGAAGGCATGGCCAACTGAATAGGTGTGGCTGACTGGGTGGGTGTGGCCAGATTGATGCCACTCCCTAAACTGCTGGCATGTTTCCTCTTCCCATTGGGTAGACTGGGCCAAAGCCATGCTGGCCCAATGTTTCTTCTTCACATTGGATAAACTGGGCTGAAGCAATGTGGGCAGGCCCCTATATCTTTCAGGACAGCCCCGCAGGCCAGATCCGTCCACATTGTGGGCTGGATCCAGCCCACAGACCTTGTGTTTGACACCCTTGCTTTAGAGGGACAGATGAGTGAATGCACACCTGAAGATTCACTCTCACAAACAGATTAATTGTTGGATAAGATATGAAATAAAGGATTCTTCAAATGAGATTGAAGAGCTGAAATTTAAAATATGGACCCTACATATTCTCTATTCAAATAATATAGTTTCACAAGGGGACCAATTCAAATGATTAACATCTAAATGATATGATCGAACACAAAGTACTGAATATGGATGGTTAATCAGTCTTGTGACACATATTTATGCTAGTTTTACAACCCAATGTGGTGTAAAAAGTCTTGTAAAATGCTTAGTTTTTCTTGCTGATATTAGTAAACTTGCTCAAGAACCTTGCAGGATGAAGACTTTTTTTTGCTTGCAAAGCTAGATTAGCCATTAGCTGCTCACTTGACAGACAAAATACACTCTCCCCTGTTTAGCATGAATGGTAGAATGATGCACATTTCAAATATATGTTTTGGCTATTTATGATTTTGAAAGCATCTTGGTTCTATATCTAAAAATGTGAAGCAGCCATAATAATAGGTATACTAAAAAGGCTAAATATTATCTTTTGTCAGTGATTCATATCATATGCTAGTCACGTTCTACTGTTCTGTTCTTTATAGCTGTAGCTATTATAAATTATCTCATTAATATAACAGACCACTCTTTCATTATTTAGACAGTATGTTCCTTTAGGTTCCAGCAACCAAAAGTTATGGCAGTCATATCCTTCCTGTTTTGATATTCCTGTCACTAATGTACTTCCCATGGCTTCCAAAGATTTAATTAAATCAGCGAAATGCTATGTTAAACTAATGATTAGCCTGGCTGGAATCCCCTGGAGGTTAAAAAAAAATCTGCAGGAAAAAGCTCAGTAGTTCTTTGGTTTAGAATCTAAACATGACATCAAATAGCATATTATTTTGATTGTGTATTATTTATCATGGTTAGAATAAAACAAGGTACTGTATTTTTTTGGAGTATAAGATGCCCCAAAATATAAGACGCACCTAGATTTTGGAAAGAAAACAAGGGAAAAATATCTCCCAGCAATTTGTCTCCTTGCAACAAACAGAACAGACAATCTTTACTGTTTGTAGTGTTATATCTGTTATAGTACAGATGTGTTAAAATTGATGTGCTTTCTGGAAGTATAGCTATTCTCTGGTATTTAAAAGAGTAGCACTGGGCCTCGTCAGATCAAGCATTTATTTTAAAAAGCTTCTTCATTTTGTTAAGTTGTCTAGAATAATAATAAAGCAGTCTTTAAAAAATAAGCCTAATAATTTGAATATTCGATAGGCGTTTATAGTTGACTTACCTCCTTGCAGCAAACAGCCTGGTTAGCAGAAGAAGAAAAAATTTGCCTCCCAGCAATTTGCCATGTGGAGCAAACAGCAAGTTTCACTTTCAGTTTCTCCCGATCATCAGGCTGCAGTGATTGCTTTAGCTTATTGAAGCCTCCACAAGCCCCAGTTGCTACAAAGAGATAAATTGCTGGGAGGCAGAGGCCAAAGGGTTGGGGCTGGTGTGTAGGTGAGGCTACATTCAGTGTATAGCATGCATCCAAATTTTCACCCGCTTTTAGGGGGAAAAGGTGAGCCTTATACTCCAAAAATTATGGTAATTGGATTCACTTTTGTTTCTGTCTCAGTCCTAACAACTCTTACTTCTGCCTTTGGTTTCCAGCTAAGAATTTATGTGTACTTGGTTAAATGTTCTGTCCCGAGCCTCTGAAAATGTATGTTTGTGTGTGTGTGTGTGTGTTGCATTTGTGCTGATAAATAATTAAGGATATTTATTAATATCATAAATATCAACACAAACGCAACACAAATGTAACAAGGCAACGAAATTATAGCTTTCTGCCTGGATGGTCTCCTGTGGTGAGCCAAAAGACAGAAAAGGAAAGCAGTTCTGCTTCCTCCCATATTTGGGGCTTAGCAGGGTGTTGTGACACGTGTGTGTGTGTGTGTGTGTGTGTGTGTGTGTGTATGCAGACTTGGCTGTCTGCCAAAACTAAGGAGGGAGATAAGCAACCCCTTGGCTGGGAGCCCAGAAAGATATCTCTATAAACAAGCTTGACTCACAAAATTCTTCCAAACTTTTCTCAATGGCTCGATCAATGAACTGTTGTTTCCTGCAAAATTCCCCTCCCGTTGCCCCACCTATAAGCTCTCTTGGAGGGGCCAATCAGTAGCTATCTGTTCCTATTTCCTTCTGTGAGCCTGTTTCCAAAGCTGCTCCCTCCTTCTCTCAGCCCTACGCATACGTACGTCAGGGACAGCCTCCCTCTGTTCTTCCTCACTGCTCCTTGACTCAGACACCACCTGGTGGCCAACAGGTCTCTCTAGTCCATGCTCTGACTCCAAACACTCCCCAGAGTCTTCCTCAGCCTCCAGGGCAGACCCATATTGTTCATCGCTGTCAGTTTCCACCAACAGCTCAGCCGGCTGCTGTTGGGCCACAATACTAAATAGACCCATTCTCCAGAATTCATTTGAAGTTAGCTAAATCTATTCTCTGGTGTCCAGGACATAACTTTTGCCAAGAAGGCACAGCTAACCTTTGTGCTTCTGGGAAGGGGCTATCACATTTACCAATGACATGTATGAGGTGGTGTCATGATCCAAACTCTATAACAGTGATGGCAAACCTTTTTAAGCTCACGTGCCATAAGGGTGGGGAATGCAGGGGGGTTGTGTGCTAGTAACCATGCAAACATAACACAGCTGCAGTTTCACCAGAGAGCCCTAGGATCCCACATTATGATCATTCTTCCTTCCGAGGACTTCTACAGCAACTTCAGCAGATCATGCTATCAAACAGCTCTTAGTTGGCAGGCAGTTTGAGCTGTACATTGTCCTGAAAATGAACTTTGGCTGAATGCCTCTGGGAAATAAATCAAAATGCTTGTCTTGAGGTGAATCTCACTTGTTTTCTGTTAACCAAAATTAAATCAATTGCGCTGTTTACACCATTAACATATCATGCAGTGGTGGATTGCTAACTGGTTTACTACCGGTTCACGCATACACAACACTTCTGCACATGGGCAGAAACGTCCAAGCAGGGCGGAGCCTCCTGCTACCACCACTACCGGTTTGGCTGAATGAGGCTGAACAGCAGCAACTCACCTCTGATATCATGGCTGAACCTGTTTCAGTCAGTTAAATGAAACTTTTGTTTCCATTATAACATATGTAAAGAAAATCACAAATCACTGCTCTTTCTGTAGAGAGGCAAAGATGCTATAAAGTAAATGCAACCTATAATGCATTTGAACCTTACAAGTAAAAGTAATTCACCCATAAACACAATTTTAGAATTTGGTTCAAAACATTCTTTCATTACTAATTCATTAGCAATAGATACTGTTGCCTTACAGTTTCTGAAAAAAAAAATCTTCCTTAGTTGTTTATTTGAGCACTTTATCATCACCATAAAGCCATTTACACATATGAAATCTTGTAAGCTTGACTTCCGCTTCTGGCCTCCACGAAGTCAGATGTGTCTTAGGCACGTCCGCTGCGGTCTTCTCTGTTGGCACCCTTTGGGGCGCAGGGGGACCCCGAAATAGGGCCCCCTCCGTAGGGATGGCTAGCGGGGAGTTGGGGAAGTGGGCGGTAGCCCGCACACACACCCTGCCTTGTCCTAGCCACGGAGAGACGAAACGCGGGAGGGGGGGTGCCCTTCTTCAATGGAGTCCTGGAGCGCTTTCAACCAATTCTCCAGCGGGCTGCCAGCGGAGCCAGGAGTTGCCCCAGGGCACATCTAAAGATGAGGTGTGAATTTCTCTCATTATCTTCGCTATTTGTGTTGGGATCGGAGAGAGA
>JAPKID020005043.1:0-11341 GCA_026931265.2 Tropidonophis doriae | reverse complement strand
AACTGTAATTTTCTGTTACTTTTGCTTCATCCTGAAGAATTTTGGAATATTAGGAAGCATTTCCATTATTGCTGTTTTTTATCGTAGCACATAATATCTTACAATAACTGATAACTACTAAAAATGTAAATTTCTGTTGGATTTTTTTTTCAAGGTAAATGGAGGTATTCTTCGAATATTCCCAGAAGGCAAAGCCCAGTTTGCTGATATTGAACCTAAATTTGACAGACTGCTGTTCTTCTGGTCTGATCGCCGCAATCCTCATGAAGTGCAGCCTGCATTTGCTACAAGGTGAGATGAATGAAACATACATACAGATTTTAAAGAAGCCTGTCAGGGTGTGAAATGTTAAAAATATGTTGTTTTAGCTTTCAAAAACACATTAATTGCTTTCTAGAAAGTTACAGATGAACAAAACCCTCTTAAAATGCTTATTGCAATTTGGGGATCTACCATGCTGCTACTGTTTGTGGGTCATCAGAGTCAAAATCTATCAGTTGAAGTACTGTAGAATATATAACTAAAAAGTTAGAATTTTGGACAATAATGAACCTTTAATGGATCTTGTTTTAGTAGAGTTGTTAAAAAGTCTAGTGATTCTATCTATTGAATGTAAGAAATAAAGAAATTAATTATATTGTTCTTAGACTGGGCCTGTATGTATCTTCTTTCAGAGATTGCAAAAAAGGTAAATAAATTTAATCTATTGTGGTGTTATTTATTTAAAGGCTAAAACAGCCTCCTACTATCTTGGAGCTCTCCAGATGTATAAATTTCAGTTCCTAGTATTCTCAGCAATACTTTATTTTACTTTATTGTCATTGTAAGTATATACACATTTTACACATACAATGAAATTCACGTAATACCCAGAGACCAGGCCCAACAACCATAACAATTCCCAAAACACACCCCACCCACCAAAAAATCCCCGCCCCTAAACCATCCAAACATCCACACAACGGACCAAGTAGTGCTGTCCAATAGCTCACTGATGGTGACTCTTTAATTCATTGTTGAGTGCAATTATAGCTCTGGATAAAAGCTATTCAGAAGACGTGTGGTCCTAGTTTTAATTGTTCTGTATTTTCTGCCAGAAGGCAACAGTCTAAAAAGATTGTAGCCATGTTGGCTGAGGAATACTGGGAGTTGAAATCCATATATCAGAAAACGTTGTACTTACAGAAATGATATTTAGATAATTTAGAGATAGTAAATTTTCCTAGAATATCAAGACATCACAATTTTAACTACTGCAAAAAATAAATTTTCAATTCAAAATTGAAAAATTAAGGAATCATGTGATGTATGTAAGTTGTGAACATCTTTCAAATGTTTTGTAAAGAATTAGTAGACTGGTAAAATTATTTTATAAATAATATTAATTAGCAAAGATACAACATACTTCAATATTTTTTATATTCATATTGATTTAAAATGAATTACAATTTAATTGGTATAAATTTGAATTAAAAAAAATTACAGAGGTCTCCATTCTAGAGAAATTAAGATAGTAAGTATCTTGAACTTCACTTTAAAAAATAACTAGTTCCCTTATAATTAATATAAATTATGAAAGGTCATGATACTCATGGGCACCACATAAGGGAGAAAATAGTTTTATAAAACTGGCAAATTGTGTTGCAATTGTACTTTTCAAGTGTAATAGAAATAATCTCAAGTAATCTTGACAGAAGCATTATTTTAATGTACCATTACTGCTTCACTTTTTTTATTCTTTTAAAGGTACGCAATAACAGTGTGGTATTTTGATGCAGATGAAAGAGCCCGTGCAAAAGTAAAATACTTAACAGGTAAGTAAGTTGCCATATTTTCTTAATGAGTGTTTTTACAAATTTCTTACTTGAATTTCGTCTAGTAGGACTATTCTAATTTATTTTTAAAGATTGTGCTTAATCAAAATTATACTAATCTAGAGCATAGAAATTGAGCTACTATGACTTTATTAAAATATCAAGCAATATCCACTCTAGGTGTATAGTTTACTAAAACTGACTACTTTGGCAAAAATAGAATTATATATTTCTAGGTTAGAAAATCCTTACTAGCTGACTATTGCTGTGTAAGGATAAGAGGGAAGTGGAAAAAGTATATAGCCTTGGATAGGCACATTGCAGTTTCTAAAATATGAATATCTATTTACTTGGTTCTCTGAAGTGTCCTTAAATTTTGCTTCTACTTGTGTGGGACTGGCTTGAAGAGTAGCTGGAAACTTTATTTATTTATTTATTCAAATGAAAATTACAAATTTGAACGAAGAAAATTTTAAAAAATCAAAATGTGACAGGGACCTCTTAAATATGGAGTGAGGTCCACAGAAGTTAAGTTAGAATTAAAACTATGAAACTATTAGCCTAAGCTGGTACAAAATGCAGTGGCACATGCAGTTATCTGTGTCTGTAGTCTAGAACAACACACATTACAACACTGTTTCACAATCTGCACTGGTTATAAGTCTGTTTTCAGTTTCAATTCAAGGTGCTGTTTTTCTTACTTAAAAAGCCTTATGTGGGGCAGATTATTTGAGGGGCCATTTCTCCCCAACTATATTTGCCTATCCTATCAATTCCAGCCAAAAAGGACGGGCCTGTAAGGCCTCTGGAGGGAGTTTTCTCTGCTGTGACACCTACTTCAAGGACTAATTGTGGGCTCAATTATGGTTGTATTGCCTATAAAAGGAACTTTATTGTGAGACAGGTGGCCATATAAATTAGATAAATAAATGAATAAAACATTGTGTTAATTATAACAAAATAATATAATAAAAATAGTTTTAACATTCAAAAAGCCAAGTGCAAAAATGTGCCTTGATGCTGGTTTTTTCCCCCCAAATTCAGTCATAGTTTGGTTCAGTATGTCCTGTTAGCGTCCATAGGGTCGGGCCTGCTCTGTGATGGGCCCGACCCTATGGAACGACCTACCCCCTGATATTAGGACTACCACGGATCTCCGCTCCTTCCGCCAAAAACTTAAAACTTACTTATTCCATCAAGCTAGCTTGGCCTAACTTATGCTTCTTGCCCTAGTCTGTTAAATTTAATTATTATATTTGGTTTTATAGGTTTAGTTTTTAATTTTTATAAATTTGTACAGGGTGATCTAATTTAATCTAATTTGATTTTAACTTTGTCTGTACTGTTACGTTTTTAGTAGTTTTAATTTTACCTGTACACCGCTCCAAGTCCCCGCGGGGAGAGGGGGCAGTCTAGGAATCCAGTAAATAAATAATAATAAATAAAATTATTTTAATAGTCAATTAATATTTAACTTGGTTTCAAACAAGCATTAATTGTGAAGTTCTAAAAATATGTATTTTGTTTTAAAGTTAAATACAAGAAAAAATATAACTTATTTCAAATCCGTGTATCATCTTTCCATATAATAGCCTCCCTTTTTTTGCAGGTGAAAAAGGTGTGAGGGTTGAACTAAATAAACCTTCAGATTCAGATGGGAAAGAACAATTGTAAAAGCCTTTGGTCTGCAGTTCCCTCCTCTACATCCTAGCTCTTTTCACCTCACCTTCATCAAACCTTGGTGATATCTATTAACTTTTGAATGTGAATAATAAGAAAAAGAAAATCAGCACCAAATCAAGATTTTGAATCGGTAAACAATGGGTTTCAATGTTACATCAAATGGCTTTTTAACTGCTGAAGCATTGTACTCCATGATTGTGACTCCAATCCTGTGACTGCTAATGTAAAGATAAGCATTGACAAGAAACAGTTTACACATGAAGTGCCCAACATTTGAGATTTTTCTATCATTCATCTTTTGACATTCAGTCATTCAGCTCAGTGCTGTTCATCTTCCTCTTTAAAAAAAATGATAAATGTTGGGTTTAAATAATTTTGTATAACTAGGTTTGGTGATCAAAATTGAACAAAACATTCTCCAAAGTAGCATTTCTCTATTTTTGTAAATCTGCTATTTTCCCCATTATTCTACCATATAAAACTTAATTTAAATAAATGAAATGCCAGTAAATGATTGTCTTTGTACCTAAAATCCAAAAAGGAGCACTTTAATCATCATCTGAGAACCCATTTTTTTCATATCTTATACTGATTTGATTGATTGTATTGTGTTCTCTCTGAAACTTAAGCAACATGAAACAGATGCCTGGCTTTCTGTGAGTTACTTATGTCTTTACTTACTGAATCCGGAAAGTAACCATTTTTTAATCTGTCTCATTTGGGTTTTCTAAGTGACTGGCTGGCCACTAAGTGAACTTGATACTATCTGTACTGTCATAGTGTTGAACGCTATGGGTGTACTCCACTGGGAACTTCATCTGTGAACCCATTTGATGGAAATGCAGTTCTTCAAAGAAAAGCTGGGATCTTGTGCAACTTCTGCAGATGAATTACTAGGTGGATTCTGTCCACAAATATCATTCAATACCTAAACTGTAAGGGCTTTTCTAGGCTTTTAGATGAAGCAACAACCCTTCTACTACTTTGATGGGAGATCTGTCTTAACTCACTTCAAAGCTCTCTCTCATTCGTGTAAGTTAAAATCAGAAATAAATTTTCTCTCAAAGCATTACCATCCCTCATCCTTTACTGTTTGCCCCTTGATCCTCTTACATAATGTCAGGTGTATATTAAATACATTAAGACTGAAGTGCATCACTGCAGGCTTAATATGTGAAGGATTTCATACTATGGAGAAATTTTTACAATGGTCTAATGTTTCTGGGGGGGGGGGGGGAAATGTGAGGAACAATAACATTCATTTACCAGCTATGTGAAATTGTATTTTAGTTTTCTGCTGAAATGTGATTCCCTGAAGGGGGAAGCTTTCAAATTCTCCCAGCCTTACTGATAGCATCACCAATCCCTTTTTGCCTCACTTAATCAAAATAAAGTAAGTGTACAGAAATGTTTCTCTGTATGCAACTTAACATCTGTATAGTTTATATTCTTAAAAGTCCTTTTCTATGGAAAGCTCAGTAATTTTTATTAAAAAAAAACCTTACTATTCATGTAAAACATGAAAAACAACAAGGATTGTGCTTAATGACCATTGACAGAAGGGAGAAAATTCAACATTAAAATAACATGCTGGGGAAAGTTACAAAAAAACAGTTGGTTTTGTTTGTTCCCTTCTGTTCCCTTCTCCAAAAATTACTTACTAGCTGTCAAAACTTGTAATAGTTTGACTTTTCTCTTCATCCTGGTAAATCAGAAGAAAACACATCTTACTCTTAAGTGCCTCTGGAAGCCTGGCCAAGGAGTGTTAATTCTTTACTGACTGGTCTGCAGCGCAATGCACAGTTTAGGCCTAGTAAATCTAACTTTTAACTGCTTTTGTATTATGTTTAATGTGTTAAAATGCAAACCTAAGTTTTTACTTTTTGTCCCTTTATTCAAAGGTATCAATCAGTATCTTACATTTGCGCTTGCTGGCGAGATATACAATCTCTTGGATATCTCCATTATTTACAAAGGTTACCAAACCGGGCCTCTGATGCCCATTTGAAAACAGTTCACATTAGTTAAATTTTCAGCCTGGGGCATCACCAAACAGAAACCTGTTTCAGACTATTTTTAAATTGTCTTATGGCCTTTATTTCTGTTTAGTCCTGGTTAAAGATAAAGCTTCATGCTGCTATTTTTATTTCATGACATTAGCCAGCTGTAAAACAAGACTTTTATCTAGCAGGCAAAGAAATTCAGGATTCATTTGCAGATTTATTATAAAGTCATGTAACTTCTGAAAATCAGTGTTCCTTATTGAAAGAGCTCTCGAGTTGCTTGTAAAGCTAATCTAATTAAAAGATTATAAAAATTCTTGAAACAATGTGGTTATTTTGCAATTATGTAACTCTTTTAAAACCTATTCCACAGCAACTAATTTGTAATCTGATAAACTGTGTGTGTGCACGCGTGTGCCTGTTTTTAGCAGGCAGTGACACTGTAACTGTAGTCAAAAGTCTGTTAGCTTTATTTATAAACCCTGTTTTTAATTATCTAATCTAGCTGTGATTGTTTTTAAAAGTGAGGCTGCTGAGGGAAAATAAACAGGAGGGAGAAAAGTGCTGTGGCCTGTTAGTAAGTCAACACTCTGATTACAAACATTTTATCTCTACTACCTTAGTGCCTCCCTTGCTGTAAACAGAGTTATTGATTGAGAGATATAGATAGGTATTCTGAGTATATCCACACAAACTGAATTCAGAGATTCACAATCACTAGGTAAACAGGGCAGGATCTTCTGCTTGCCCTTGTGTCTTCTAATCCACAAAAAAGAAAATGCTACCTGGCTACATTTCAAGGCTAGTCACCTTCTAGGGAAGGGACAATTGCATATACTTGTCAGACATTAAGAGGATTCACTTTTAACCATCTACATAAGGCACCCTGATTGCAGCTGTACAAGATACTTTTCAATTGATTACATATCATACAACCTTTAAATACAAATAGTTCCTCATCAAATCAATAGTTCACTTTTTTTCACTGTTAAAACTTTGTTCTGAGAAATTTAATTTTCTGACCATGTTTTTACTACAAATGTGTGTTTTTAACTTGAAGAGTTTTGTCAAAACAATAAGAAAATGTCTTTCAACAACATAAATGCAAGAGCCTTAGTTTATGTTTTGATGTATTATTGTTATTTCTAATATTTAGGGAGACCCCTCTATAAAAGTACGCATATAAGCATGTAACCAGACATAAAAACAACAGTAAAATACAGTACAATTTAGAAAAACCACAGTATAAAAATGTAAATTTGTAGTGGCCTTATGGGCTATGATATATATCCATTGCTTGGCCACAAATTGTCTCTTAAATGTAAATAAAGTGGCATTCTTGTTATGCAGTGTAGTAGATCTCTGGAGATTTTTCATAACAACTATGTCTACACAGTTGGGTACAATAAAAATGAATAAATTAGATAAGTTACTTGAATAGATTGGATTAGATCATTTAGGGGCTTGTTGTATATATTTTTGTTAAACAATATAATTGAATTCAGTTGGATACCATAATCTAGACCAGTGGTTCCCAACTTTTTTTGACCATGCCCCACTTAAGCATCTCTAAAATCCCAATGCCTCCCTACCACCACATATGATTCTTACTTTTCTCAAAAAATGAACTCTACTCCCATGGGAGCCTAAAAGGCTGTTAACTTGGTGTAAACAAGGTTCAAATTGCCCCCCTTTTGGCATGGGCTCCATGTTGAGAACCACAGATCTAGATCCAGTAATTATGTTCAAGCGGCATTACTCAAAGGGCATAGAATGTAATCTACAGCAGGGGTGTCAAACTCACAGCCCACAGGCCAGATGCATCGCATGCTGGCCCTGCTCTGCCCAGTTTAGCAAAGGGGAAAAAGGTCCCAATATGTCATGTGATGCCGTGGTGACGATGCGAGTTTGACATCCCTGAACTACAGCATAGATTACCATAGAACGATTACTTGTCTCACATATCATGATGCAAACTCCATCCTTATATATTTGTCAGTCTAACATAAGCAGATTGTAGATTTTGCATCATGAGACATAAACAACCTTTTGGCCCCTTCATGGATGCCTGTGATTAGAACCATGGCTTACTTCATATTCTTTTATAAATTGCTTCATATTCTATTTGCCTCAATATTCTAATGCAAAGTTTTAAGTCATCCTTTTTTTGCACCTGGTGAAACTTTTATAACACTTTTTGGCTCCTTGATCTGTTGCCATAATCCAATCAGCTTTGGGGGCAAGCCTGTTTTTTGTATGTAAGTATACATCTACTGCTAATACCCTAAAGATTTGTTTCTTTGTACCTATGGTAGCTTTGATGTATTATCTGAATCTAGTCAAAATGTAGTTTATTTAACAGAGCATAAGCCAGGATGTGTGAACACAATTGTCAACTGAATTTGTTTTGGCAGATTTTCTGCTTGTTTTCCGTAATTGTTTTTGAATGGAAATGTCTTTCAGTCTGTTTCACTACTCTGGTTTAATGCATCTTTCTAAATAACTGGTGTTTATTTAAGTTGATCTTATGGTTTTAAATTATTTCTATGTATCTTGGACAATTGGTTCTCTTGATTCTCCTGATTTCCTTTTATCTAGTTCCTTCATCTCATTCCATCATCTGATTCTGAAGAGGAATATGATTGTGCTGAAGTTTCTTACATCTAAAGTTGATATTAATGGTATCAAGGTCACATTTCCCAATCAAGCATAAATTTGCCAACATCATCATGTATAAATATGTACCGTAGCATAACAATAGAAGCAATTTATATTGCCTATTATTACCCTATTATTTCAATGCATTCCCTGGATGCCTTTATTTCTTTTTCCATCTCAAGATTGCTTCATGCCTTTTGAATAATTTTTTGTGCCATTATAGATAAAAGTATACATGTAAGTGAAGCAACAATTGCTCTCCTTATCGATCACTTATGTATCATTCCAGGCTGTTGACAATGAACGACCACTAGCAAGCTGGTAGAATGTCTGATAAGCAAGAAACTGAAAGATGCCGCAGCTGTTCCTTTCACAGCACTGTCTATTGTAGATTTTCCAGTTAACAGTAAAATATGACCCTGAATAGATGTGTGCATGCTTTTATGAACATTGCTATTCAAAACAAAAGCTAGTACAGGAGTTCACCAAAACCCAACTGACCTATAAAGACACAAGTTATATGTTACATTTTATTTTAAAAGCAGATTATGAAATTCATGATTTATTTTTGGAAAAGAGTTCTGTTCATATACTATTTCAGAAAAGCTATTTATTTTTAATTGTACAAATGACTGACAACTGTGTTGTGTGCAATAATATATTTCTATCTCAGCCAAAATAGGTTTCAAAAGTTATTAATAAATAGTAGGTATACATCACTCTAATAGGCACTTAATAAATGAAATGGTAGTATATCATAGCCTTTCCTATGTGTTTATGATTTAGAAAAACATCTACCTGATCAAAAATCAGACTAACCCTTCTGAATTCAACAGAAAAAAGCTTTGGAAATCCAACCAAAATCTAAAAATTGGGTGATAAAAAGCAGACATAATTTTAGAGCAAATACTTGATGAGCCATTTCTTTAGGTGCAAACAGAAAAGTAGCCAGCATTCTTTACAATATATCTTCAGCTTTCAAAGTCAGGGGAAAACAATCCCATGTCTGTCTCTCACACCAGAATTTCGCAACTTTTCCAGGTTGGTGGCCCAGAGTGGGGAAAGGGGATGATTTTATGGAAGGGCAAGAGCATACACATCTGTATGCACAGTGACTGTGACTTTCGTGGCAATGCTTATGTGAGTGGTTAAGACTGATTATATCTTGTCTTTTGCAATTTTTGATCAGGTAGGTGTTTTTCTAAATCAAACACATCCCACGGCAATGCTCATGCAAGTGGAGCCACAAGCACCCACGTTGACGCTTGAATGACAGGCTGCAAGTGCCGAGGCTTGTGCAACTGGGGCTCATATGAGGCTCATGTAGTTGGACTGTGTACAGGTACACCGGCTGGCCCCTAATGCAGCCCAGTGGTGATTAGCCCGTGGCCTGGTAGTGGGCCACTAACTACAGGTTGGGGACTCCTGTCTTACACATATTCAACGCACATTTAAGTTTCATACATAAAACAAAATCAAATATAAACTTTTCTTCATAAAAGACCAAAAGTGCATAAATACATACAAATACAGAAATCTTGAGCAAAGCAGTTTTAGATGAAAATCACATTGGAAGATTTCAGAGGCAGAGGTCTAAGTGTTCATTGATTTTGGTTTCCAAAACTTCAGATTGACAGACGGGACAATATATGTTTTTATTTTGGTTATTAGTTGATGTTTCTGAGATTGCTGGTTTAGCTGTATTATTGACACAACTAGTCTCCTTGTGTTCTCCTTTCTTTAAAAAATAGTTGACAAACATAACTGAATCTTCCTTTCGGGCTCGTTTTGCTGGGCCACCATTCTGGGTGTTGCTGTTTCTCTGAGATGGTGACTGGGATTTTGGAGTCATTGTAGCTGATATAGAAATTGTGTTTTCTGGAGTCCCTTTGAGAGGTACATCTCTTAGAGCCTTTGTAAAACTTGATTCTGACGTTTTCCCCCCAAAAGAAGTATTTTTAACTGGTGAGCCATTAACATTAGTATAAACCTTACGGTTAGCAACTGAAAATATAGGAAATGTGATACTAGAAGCAGAACTATTTTCAGGACCGCTTGGAGAAAATGGAGAGAAAACGGTTGTGCAGGAAACATTTTGCTCAAATTTGATTTCATTTTTAGGATTTGACTTAGATGAACCAGCAGGTGAATGATATTGTGCCCGGATCAGTTCTCTGCTCTTAATGCTTGGACTTACAGCTCCCTCTAATGATGATTCACTTCTTTTTCCTCCAAGAATATATCCTTTCCCACTAAAAGGTATTATGCTCTGTATGCTGCTTCCACGAGCTTTTCCTGAAATTAGACCAGAAGTTCTTTTAGTTCAAATAAACATCAGCTATCACAAATGCTTTTTACTCAATATATTTACATGTACTAAATAATGCCCATTGCAAAATGAACGCAGATTTATTTGTAGGTAAGGAAGGAAAAAATAGAGCTTGAAATGTTTCCAGAATATTTTGATGTATCAATCATAAAATTGCGTTTGTAGAGAGAATTCTGCAAAACCAATATGGAATATGAGCACAAGCAGCTAAATTTTAATTTAAGTGGGATTTATTTTTTTTCTATTTTTATTTTTTAGAGAACCAGTCTGATATAGTGGTTAAGTTACAAGGCTAGAAACCACGAATCCAGAGGTGGTATTCAGACGGTTCAGACTGGCTCTGGAGAACTGTTAGCACAAATTTTGAATAGTTCAGAGAACTGGCAAATACTACCTCTAGTTGGCTCCACCCTCCCTGTCCTATATTCCCTTGTTTTTAGGTCAGCTGATTCGCACAACAGAGCAGATTGCCATGCCTCACCTGAGCTAAACAACAGCTCAGCTCACCAGCGCTGACACTGAGGGCAGTTTTTGAATGCAGCACGTGTGCGCAAAGTGCACTTGCACTTTAATACAATTGGTAGGAAAATATTTTGAATCCCACTGCACGAATCCCTTAGGCATGAAGCCAGCTCAGTGACTTCAGTCTTAGTTCTCTCTCAGATTTAGGAAGAAAACAAAACAACAAAACAACAAAACAAGCATTTGTGAAAATAATGCCAAGAAAAATACAAGGACTTGTCCAGGCAGTTACCAGGAATCAAGATTGATTTTAAGTGGCTTCCGGTTTGAGCTTCCGGCTCCGATGGCGGCTCTCCCGAGCTTGCCGTCCCAGCCGCTTGTAAGAGGCGTTT
>JAPKID020005042.1:0-11341 GCA_026931265.2 Tropidonophis doriae | reverse complement strand
CTGAGAAGCGCGGGGCGCATATACTCGGCGTATAAGATGACCCCCGAGTTTCGGTTGACTTTTTTGGGTTTCAAAAGTCATCTTATACGCCGGAATATACGGTATTCAATTTTAAGGCTTGGTTACTGCATCTGTTTTTACTAGTTTGGTTTTCTTTATGTTTAATTATACTCCCATTTTCTCACTGAGGTGTTTGACTTTGATTACTATAGTAGAGCTCTCTAGTCATCAGTACTTTTAATGTCACCAACAAAGACCAGTTTGATATTTATTTCTCCACTTTTAAAATTGCATTCATCATCTTCTGATCAAGTTTCTTTCAGTATATATTTGATACATAAATCAAATAAATAAGACAGATAATTCAGTCTTTGCTGACCTGATCTGCTTTGCTATGTTTCACCTGGATTGCAGTTCCTGTTCTGTGTGGCTTTTGCATTTAAAAATGATCTGAGAATGCATTTACCTAAAGACATATCATAGCTTGACAGAATTACAGGCCTTCCTGTAATCAGTGAGTACATAGTGAATTATTTTTGGTATTCTTTGACCTTCTCAATTATCCAGAGTGCAGTATTTTCTTTTTTTTTTAAAACTAGTTTGAACATAGTAATCTATTTTTTGGATGATCCTATGAATTATTCTGCTAATGATGAAATTAAAGATAGGCTGCAACATATCTTTGATATTGGCATTAAAGTGATCTATTCCAATCACATGCCCATGTACCTTTCTCCAGATTTACTGTTATAGAATGAAATCATTCAATCATTATTTTGTTACTTTGTCACATTTCTGTAAATATTTCATCAAATCCTTTAGCTTTCAAACTTGATAGTGGATTGTTGACCTAAAGTTATCATCTAGTGCTAAAGGTCCTTGTAAATAGAAATTATCTTCTAAGGTAACATTGCTGTTATTCAGAATTTCATTACATATTTTCCAACTTTTGTTGAATCAGTATTTTTGTTAAATAATATGCATATGTTTTAGGAAATATTTAAGGAAATATTCTTTTTTCCTTATAGGACTTGCTGTCTTGGTTATTGCAATGGCCACTGTTGTAACTACTATCACTGGGTTGTCTACATCAGCAATAGCTACCAATGGTTTTGTAAGAGGAGGTAAAACTTCAATAATACTTACATGATTAGTAGTCTTCAAATGTAGTTGGTATAAATGATTTTTTAGCCCTACATTTATATATAATAACTTATGTATGTAAATTCCCTGATGGAACCATTTTTCATATAATTTAAAGAAATGCTTAAAGATGAAATATATGATTGATGTGCATCCAACAGCAATTTGATACCACCTGCAACAGCAATAACAAAATATTATACTAGCGTGTCAGTGTCAGTTGGTTTCAAAAAACTTGTTTTTGGTGACTTGTTATAAAAATCCTCTAGTCATCATGAATGTTTTGCTTAACAAGCAGAACAGTTACTTGCATGCAGTTTCATAGTTCTTTGGTTGTAAGGAAAGTTCTAGAAAATACATCAGTGCTTTATCCCTTGATCTTTTTCCATACAGTTAGTAGCTGTAATTCTCTCTATCTTTCTGCCTATCTACAGTATCTATCTGTCAGTAGGACAGTCTGTCTGTTAGGTGTTGTTTACTTCAGTGCTAAACAGGTGCAAACATTTTCTTACAAGTAAATAATATAATTATATTAATTATGTATTTCTTAAGACTTTGTGCACATGAAAATCAGAATTGACCTCAAATAGAAAAAAGAGGGAAATTATATCTTTATGCATAGAGTTTATGCTTGTAGGACATAAACAGTGCTTGTGTGACATAAACAGTGCTTGTAGGACATAAGCATAAACTCTGTGCATAAAGATTTAATTTGTATCATAACTTACATCTTACACTGTCTGTTGTTTTTTAGGTGGTGCATATTATCTCATTTCCAGAAGCTTGGGGCCAGAATTTGGTGGTGCTATAGGCTTGATCTTTGCATTTGCTAATGCTGTTGCTGTAGCCATGTATGTAGTTGGTTTTTCAGAGACTGTTGTTGATCTACTTAAGGTAAACTCATTCTTCTAGTGTGCTATTTGTTATCTTTATGTTTCACAGTGTGAACAAGATTTCCTCAGAACAGTTTTATGTTGAAATAGTTTATATAAACCTTTTAGGGAGATGTGGGACAGTTTGGATTTAATGGTGGTAGTAGTGCAGTGGACAAATATTCGCTGAGATCAGCCCAAGATCAAATACATCATTTAATTATGCTTACTGGAAAACCTGAGGTCGTCTATGATTCATCAAAATAGTTTGATAGTTCCAGTAGAAATAAACCTGTGAAAAGCCCATGAGTTGATAAATTATCCCTAAGGGTTTGTGCAACTCTAGGAATAATCATAAAGGGAGATTTGATGCTATGAAGATTATTCAGTCATTTAACATCTTTCATTTATTAATTATTGGTGACTATAGCTTGTGCTCTATATGGTGTGCTTTCCTTTCAAACAGAATTTGGAAAAAAAATTGAAGTCTGGATTAGAGGGCAGAGACAAGTTCAGTGGTGGGATTCAGTTTACTACTGGTTCTGTGGGCATGGCTTGGTGGGCATGGCATGACATGCCCAGTGTGACAGGGGAAGGATACTGTAAAATCTCTATTCCGTCCTGATCAGCTGGGACTCAGGAGGCAGAGAATAGATTGGGGGCGGGACCAGTCATAGGTGGCATTTACCACTTCTCTGAACTACTCAAAATTTCTGGTACCGGTTCTCCAGAACTGGTCAGAACCTGCTGAATACCACCTCTGGGCAAGTAATACTTCATTGCTGACCAGCCTAAGCGAAAATTAAGGCAACATAAAAATATGGAGCATACATACGTGTCATGTATTTCTAAATCACAACTTTATTTTTCTAAACTTAGTAATCAAGTCCAAAACATTAATTTAGAAGAGTTTAATATTAATCTCTATGATTAGAGATAGTTCTTATAAAATAGAGCAAAATAAACTTCAACATTGGTACAATCAGGATCTTTGATCTAATTATTGTATGTGACAAACTAAAATGAAGTTCTGTTTTAAAATATTCTTCCAAATCTTCTTTGTACTTGTTAAAATATGATTTTAGTTTGCTGCAATATTAACTCTTACAATTATCTCAATTTTTTTTGTAGGAACATGATGTACTTATGCTGGATCCAAGTAATGATATCAGAATTATAGGAGCAATTACAATTGTTGTTTTATTAGGCATCTCGTTAGCAGGAATGGAATGGGAAGCTAAAGTAAGTAACTATGATTTTTTAAAAGAAATGTAAATAATTATGAAAAAAAATGTGCAAAAGAATATGCATACATTACAAAAACAGAACTAATAGGCACCTAGCAAGGAACATTCTTGCAATAACTTTTCATCACATAGTTAGAATATAGAGATTATTTACATTGTCTGTTAACATAGCTTTTCCATTAGGGTAATAGGAGCAAAGGATTCTTCAGATATGACTGTTGCAGTCATAGAGCATAGTATCAGAGTTTTGTTGTGAATACATAATCCAAACAAGCAGTAACATTTGTGACAGTTTTGTGCCCCTCAAAAGAAATTTTATAATTCTATAAAGGCTTTTCAGAAGTAAATATTATTATTTTAATGCTAATGAAATTACACATAGGAATGCAACATTGTATTTTTTAAAAAAAAGTATTCCAGAAGGAGGCAGTTAAAACAAGATAGTATTTTTTTTAGATTTAAAAGAATGGCATGGCCCAAGTATCCTATGAGATACTTTTTTTTAAAGGATATGTTATTTTCATTCTATAAATCTAAAAAATATTATCCTCCTTATATTCCTTTTTTTAAATACTTAAGATCTTAATATGATTTACTTCAAAGATTTACTATGCTTAAGTTGGTTTCATCAAATGGGGAAAATTCTAGATTTTCTGTTACAAAACATTTTCAAGCACAAGCATTCCTACTTCTGACTCAATTGATGAGAGGTTGACATGTCTAAAGAACTGCATTTATAGGATTTATTTGATTGCCTACTTAATCAAAATAATCTGGGTAACTTCCCCCGCCCCAAGAAAACCTAAGAAAAAAACAACAGATTTGCAATTCATATACCTATATACAATGAAGAAACATAAAAGCAGGAAAATGGTAATGCAAACAATAATAATACTATCATCCAATTCTGATGATTGAATTTAACCTTTT
Source organism: Tropidonophis doriae (assembly GCA_026931265.2). NCBI lineage: Eukaryota > Metazoa > Chordata > Lepidosauria > Squamata > Natricidae > Tropidonophis > Tropidonophis doriae. Next base: position 7,149 of record JAPKID020005042.1, on the reverse strand, counting down.
GTTTCTATTTTTAATAACTGTTTCTGAGAGAGGTTTTTGACCCCTTTGACTAATAAGGTTACAACAGATAATAGAAATTGGTGAACTATCCCTTTAAATGTATTCCATATGAAATAATATTTTTGATAAGCAGATGGCATTGATTAAAAATAGAAATCTTAAATCTTTATAATTTATATTTCACTCTTAACTAATAGATCAATATATCTAAATATAATGTTGGTTTTAATTTGGAGAATTGTTTTATATAAATATATTAACCACTTTATATTAACTACTTGAAAATTATAGGCACAGATTGTTTTGCTGGTGATATTACTAGTAGCTATTGTTGACTTCATCATAGGAACATTTATTCCATTTGAGAACAAGAAGCCTAAAGGATTTTTTGGTTACAAAGGTAAGAGCAAAAAAACCCAGGTAATTTCTGTAAGTAATCTCTCCTTTGCCTGACCCTCTCCTGCTTTCAGCACAATCACATTGCTTTTCATGTGTAAAAGAGCAAACAGCTTGCTCTCTTACAATCCCATCTCTGTTCAGCAAGATGGGGAAAAAAGAAAAAAAAAACCAAAGGTCAGGTATAGAATGTGTACTGACTAAGGGATACTGCAAAGGTCATTAAAGATTGTAAGCAAACTGTATAGTTGTTTTTTCCAGCACTGTTCTAATTTTAAACAGTCATCTGAAGACTGTTCGATAAGTGAGGACTACCTGTATGCTGTTTCTAGTTAATGTGCCTACTGTAATCTACTGTACAACTACAGGCATTCTTGTAAATTTAAAAGTGGATTAAATCTGTGCTTTAGTTAATAATGGGATAAGAATTAAAGGTAGTAGAAAGATACACTGATTTGGTGAAAGATTGTATTTGTTAAAAAACACACATCTGTAAATATCCACCTTACAGTTTGTGTTTTTAAGTATTAGATAATTTTTTACAATTTCTTGTAGTTTCTTCAATGGAATAATAAATATGAAATTTATTAGACAGCACAATGTTAAAATAATTCTTTTTTAACATTCTTATTTAATAGCTGAAATATTTTCAGAAAACTTTGGACCAGATTTCAGAGACGACGAAACTTTCTTTTCAGTATTTGCTATATTTTTCCCAGCTGCAACAGGCATTTTAGCTGGTGCAAATATCTCAGGTGATCTTGCGGTGAGTGATATTTAGTTATTTTGCCGCTATTCAGTTCTTCTGAGCGTTCTTGTGGTTCATAAATTCCATTTTTTTCCAGGATCCTCAATCAGCCATACCTAAAGGGACACTGCTAGCCATCTTAATCACTACAGTGGTTTACATAGGAGTAGCAGTATCAGTAGGTAAGCAATTTTCACTTCTGAATTGTTTGGAAGTTTCTTGATGTGTGTGTGAGCATAATTTTTCCCAGGTTGGTTTTTACAATTTGAATTATTGTTTATTCTTCACATAAAGACTATCATCTTATAATTTACCAAATACAAAATTTATCTATTTATTATGCATTATCTTAGACCAATCTTCTATATTGTAGTCCACTTGGTATTACCAAGTATTCATACCTCTATATAGGCAGAAAAAGATAAGGCAAGAATAATATTAATAAATATTGTATATGATTCTAAAGGAGAACAAAAAGGACAAGAAAACAAAATTGCAGTTCAGATAAATTAGTTGTTTAAAAATTTTCGAAAAATAGATTATAGATTTTGTGAAGATAATTTTTTCTTTATAAAACATAATAGCCATTTCAGTAGAAATTCTCCCCAAAGCCAGCCATTGTTTTTGCTTTTGCTTTTTATGGTATTTATGTTATATATTTTTTAGATTTTTATACTACTAGTATAAATTTATAGTGTATATCAACTACTTGGGGGTTTCTAAGCAGTGCTTAGCTTTTGAAAATATCAGATTAGCAGTGTAGAATACTGGAGCCAAGCCTAAGAACAAATGTTCTTAAGGAAATTATTAAAAAGTTGAATCAAAAAGAAAGAAGAGTTATTACTAAGAACCTATATTTCTTCTTTATAACATATAAAACAAACCTTTATTTTAAATATCTTAAATTAGATAAAATAAACCTAATTTTATCAGAGTTTAGTCCACAGATTTTTGCACTTCTGAGGTGTTGTTTGTCTAAAGTTGCTTAAATTTAGATTTATGAAGAACAATGTTAATTGCAAAGACAATCTGATAGTTTGTTAGATGTTAGTTCTTGGTAATAACTTTTTTACCTAGTTCATAAAAAGTTAAGTTTAGTTTTGTGATGCTTATCTGGCATTTAAGAATCATATCATTCAAGAATACAGCATTTTTACAATTCTGTTTCCCTAGTAGCATAGAAGGTAGGATGGGAAGATGAGGTCTACAAAAAACCTCCTTCCCCTTTCTTTCCACAAATAAAATCTCAACCATTTCTTCACGGACCCCCTTTAAGTATCTTTTGTGGCCACAGACCCCCAAAACCTAGCTCAAGATTTAACCATAACATTTGTTCAAGCCTTCATTGACCTCTATGATCACAATGTGTCCCCCTCCCACAGAGGTCAATGGACCACAGGTTGAGAACCACTATTCTAGTAGATTCAATTGCTCTTTGGGGTTAAAGACTATGTAGACCGAAACAAATAAGTCTGCATCTGCTATTTCTATTATGGTACATGTCTCATTGCTATTGCAACTTCCAGAGATACTGGTGTATGTTTGTGAATAAATTCATCTAATATCACTGGACATCAAGAAGCAAAGGGTTTGCCAATTTTGCTTCTTTTCTAGTTCATAATTTGTGTTAATATGTTTTATTTAATTGCTTGAATTTATTGGTCCACTCCCACATTCCTGGCTTTCTGGAAGAGCTTAAAATGTGCTGTGTGCTATGCTGTTTGACATGCAGGTGGCTGACAGAAAGAGAAGATTCTTACCCCCAAACCATCCATCATCTTGGTTTTAACTTCTGTATTCAATTTTTATAATTTTAATTGATTTTTAGGACTTTTTAACTCTATTATATACCAAGCTGCCCAAAGTTGCTTTTATCAGTGTGTGTGGCATATAAATTTAATAAATAAAATAATTAGAAAAAACCATAATTTACAAATGTGGGTTTTTTCAGAAGCTAAATTTGTGTGCAGAGTAATGGGCTATTATTTTTCTTTTCCTGTCTCTATCTCTGGCTATCAGATGTTTAGAATATTTTTACTCCCAGGCCTCATTTCTTGTTCCTGAAAAATAATCTGTACATCAGCATAAGCTAATGCCTGAGCAACATAACTTTATATTTCCTTGCCTAAGTAGAATAATTTATATGTGTGGCCAGAGGCTTTTCATAAATGTGCATAAATGCTGGTTAGTATATTACAATATTAGTTTCCCACCCTTTGCAAAACAGGTCCAAAAATTTAAAATTACTAACGGACTAAATCTATTTTCAACTTGTTAACCTGTCATCCACAGTGCATTCAGAAAGTATTCAGAACCTCTTCACTTTTGTCAATTTTGTTATGCTACACCCTGATTCCAGGTTTTGAAATTCATGTTTTTCTCATTAATCTACATTCAGTACCCCATAATGATAAAGTAAAAACAGTCTGTAAATTTATTAAATATACTATATTAATAACAAAATAGTTAGCAGGAAGAACAGTAATAATTAAAAAAAAACCAAGATTAAAATTCCAAAACCCTCTGTTTACTACAGCTTTTTAATTATCCCAAATCATCCCCAAAATTACCAATGGTTGGTTCCAGAGTAAATATCCACAATTATTTTTTTAATACTGTCTCTCATCAATTGTTTTTTGATTGAATGCAATAAATCCAATCTTAAAAAGCCAATCTATCTTCCCCAAAAAATCAAGATGAAATTGTTTTCTAGTTAAATGTGATATTCCCATTTCCTTCAATCCACTTTCAAAACACAACAATTATCATTTATCCACCCAGACAGTTTTCTACTTTATATAAAAGTACAGAATTGAAGTTGAGGAAAATGTATAAAGTTGACTCTTGTTATTTCTGAGTCCATTTTTCTTCTCAACCAGTTTACTGCTTTGAAATCACATTCCTTTTGTGGATTTGATTAATTTATATTCAGTTTCATTTGAATGGTTTCTATGCTCTTTATGAGTTCATCAAAAATGTTAGAAAAACTTTCACCTAAAAATTGCATGCTGCCAAGCAGTCTTTTTCCCCCCAAAGTGTCAGCTTCCTTCCCTCTGTAATCTGATATGTTGTTGCTCAATGTAGTAGATAAACAGAACAAGAAAAAGACAAAAAACAGAAAAGGTATTTTCTGGATATCTCATTCCAAAAACTTAATGACGTTAATGAGAACAGGCAAATAGATCAAAGAAGAAAAGAAGAAAAAAACAGATAAAATCCAGCAGGGAGTTGAAATAAATTAGCATTCAGCCAACCAATTAATCTTTAAAGATAAAGAACAAAACAAAACTTGAAAAAGTTAAAGCCCAGGCTTGCTTATGAGAACGTTCTGCTGATAGGAAGAGATGAAGAAAACACCAATGACTTTCTGGCTGCTCCTAAAGGAAGGTGTAATCTTTGAGACTCCTTCCCCCAGGTGGGTCCATAGATGTCCAAAGTTTGCTTGGGTGATCTTTTTGGTTCCCCCATTGAAATCTAGTAAGCAACACTGCCAAATAATCAGCTTTGGCAACAAAAACTGCAGATTGTCAGAAAGGTAGAAAAAATTCCCTATTGGGCAGCAGCCATCATGGGGAAGTAATAATTGTTGATATATTTATGAAGTTTTTTAACAAAATCTAAATGACCTTCTTTATAAGAATGGGTTAAGTGTAGTATGCTTGTCTGCTTGTTATATCATCTCTTCTTCATCTACTTTTCTAGGTTCCTGTGTTGTTCGGGATGCCACTGGGAACCTTAATGACACAATTATTAATGAGCTGACAAACTGTACATCAGCAGCTTGTAAACTGAATTTTGATTTTTCTTCCTGTGAAACAACAGAATGTTCTTATGGGCTAATGAACGACTTCCAGGTAAAGCACAATTTCCAATCATGGAAATTCTTGGAGGGAGGGAATTTTCCATATTATATACAATTTTACAAAGAAATCTTTTTATGTTAAAAGGATGTGAAATCAAATACTTAAAATGAAACATGTTTCTCTTATTGGATGTTAATTGAAAATCATGCTTTTCTATGTTTTTGCATTGGTGGTTCCTTTTTGTCACCTCCTTCATACACACTCTGTCTGTCTGTCTGTCTGTCTGTCTGTCTGTCTGTCTGTCTGTCTGTCTATCTATCTATCTATTATCGGATTTTAATTACAACAGTAAAATCTAATACAAAAAAGAAAGTGAAAGGTGCAGAGGAGAAGAAAAAACAAAGAAAAGAAAAGAGAAGAATAAAGAAAATATATGAAATAGCAGTCTTCCATCTTCTTCATGTTCATAATAAACATTTTTGTAACTCTTACTTAGTAGTGCTTTTAGGATAATAATCTCATTGACACCCCATATATTACCCCACCATCGTACAGCTGTTTCAAAATAAGAATTGTTCACACTATGAGAAAAAAATAAATACATTTAAATTCCTGTCCAATAAAGCTCAAATAAGTCTGCTCCCCTTCAATGGGACAATACAAATTTGTATTGTAATTGGAACCAAAAGCTTGCCAGGGTTACAAGGGTACTGAATAGTAACTATAATGTGAGACAGTATCACTCACATTCCAGACAAATAGTGTTAACAAATATCACAAAAGTATTGTTTAAAATAGGAAAATTAAAACCACTATTTTAAAGGAATATCATTTGCCTATTTGTTGTTTTAGTAATCTAGGTAATTTGGGTAATCTAGGCTCCTTCCATTAAAAAAAATCAACAATTTGTTTATGAAACAGTATAAAATATTTAAATGTAAGCAGTGTGGGCTTTGCTTTCAAAATATATAAAGTCAGTCTTAATACATATTCCATTTCTACAATATTAATTCTTCCTGGCAAACTATTTTCTTATTTCTTATTCAATATATAGGTAATGAGCATGGTATCAGGATTTGCACCATTGATAACAGCTGGTATATTTTCTGCAACTCTTTCTTCAGCATTAGCTTCTCTTGTCAGTGCACCTAAAATCTTTCAGGTAAGAAGGATCGTTTTCATTGTTTTCTTCAAAAATGATCCATATTAAAAAATACTTTTCTCAACTTGCTTATACTTTATGTAGTATTCTTTTTATTTAAAAAATCTAGAATATATCTAATAATGCTACCTGCTTTGTCTATCAACTATATCATCTTGTGGCTATATTGTTGATGAACTATATAGTTTTAATGTTATTGGATTTTTTGTTACTGCCTATGTGTGCTTGACTCTTGTCTTTTAAGATGTAATGCCTTGAGTGTGTTTTTATATGTCCATACTTTAATTGGTCATCTCTTTTGGTCCTAGGCATTGTGCAAAGACAATATCTATCCAGGTTTTCTGATGTTTGCTAAAGGCTATGGGAAAAATAATGAACCTTTACGAGGGTATCTTCTCACTTTTTTGATTGCTCTTGGATTCATATTAATTGGTTAGTTTAAATTATATTTGTCTACAAAACTTTTTTAAAAAATCTGAATTATGTGGCATGATCTGTGGAAATAAAATATGATAATACAATACCTGAACTGATCCTTACAAATTTTACTGTGTTTTCCTCAAAATAAGACAGGGTTTTATTTTCTTTTAACCCCCATAATAAGGCCTTGGGCTTATTATTATGGGGGCTTATTATTTTCTGGCAGGTGGCGGGCGAGAAGTGAGACTCGTGGTCCTACCTTTCTAGCTCCGTTGTGTTTCTCGCTGTTGTATCCAGGGAAACACTTTGTAAAAAAAAAACTCACAAGAAGGTTTTTTTACAATGTGTTTCCCTGGGCACAATGGTGATGAATGTGATGGAGGTGCTAGTATCCAGTAAGACATACATCTCATACTGGGGCGTAATTTGGGGGTTGGCACGGCGGGCCGTGAGATGCACATCTTACTGGACACTGGCAGCTCCATCACATCTTTTGGCCAGTCTGTGCAGGGAAACACTTTGAACAGTAAATAAAAACTTCTCATGAGTATGAGCAATTAACAACTTCTCGAATTTGTGAGAAGTTTTTTCCTTACCGTGCAAGGTGTTTCCCTGCACAG
>JAPKID020005041.1:0-11342 GCA_026931265.2 Tropidonophis doriae | reverse complement strand
GTGTTAACCCATTCATGGATGCTATCTTCCCCTTATTAGAAGAGGCGTATCAGGTAAGTACAACGCCCTTTCTCATTCGAGGAGCTTCTTTAACTCCTTGAGCTTCTTGGATGAAAAGCGAAATGTCTTCAAAGAAAAAACAGAAAGTCCAGTTGCCTCTTAAAAAAGCACCTTTGGGACAAATGTGACCTGGATGACTGAGAATCTAGTCTTGGAAAGCAATACATGATTACACCTTTTTAAAGACATGTATGATTGTCCTGGCAATGATTTCTACAATCACATAACATCCCAGCCACCTCCAGTGAGCTAAATCAAATATTTAGGCATGTTATGCCCATACATTATATAATTATATTGCATGCTATCATATTCTTACTTCTGGTTAATAGAAAAAGTAATATCAAATAAAATTCCCCAAACCAATCATGCCCACTTTTTCTCAAACTTTTAGAATATTTCTTTCTCAGCAAGTTAGACATGTCTGTTTGCTACGATAAATTGTTTGTGTTCCTTTTAAGACATGAATGTGTCACTGGAAAATGCTAGTGGAGGCTCCCCTGCTATGCTAAAGTTAATTAGAACATGATAGAAATATAAGAGGTCTGCTTCACAGGAGTATAAATATCATGACATCCATAATATTTTGATGTTTTGAGGGTTTATCTGTGGATAGAAATAAATGGAATTTCCCCTTTCTGCCTGCCCAGCCTGACTGATCAGATAACTACCATGTCAATCATGTTTCTCTCATCAAATTACTTACTTGAAAGCGCCCATGATTCCTTTCATATTTGTTCCATTTCATTCTTAGATATTCTTAAACTGTAAAGTTAATTGAATTTTAGGGCAATTGAAGTTTTGCAGACCTCTGGCAATTTGAGAGAAAGGGGGGCTTACATGAGGAACAAAAAGAAGGTTGTAATTATTGTGACTCTTGTCCAAAAAGCCACTGCGATGCATGATGTCTGCCTCCATCAAACCTTATGCTCTTGAATGCTGTGGTTTCAATCCGTAGGAAATTTTTAAAGTTGATTTAAAATGGAGACCAAAATACCTTCACTGAAGCCCAAATTGGTCTATAGATTTGGACAGGAGGCAGAGGCAAGTTAAAGGAAGTTTACAGCTTCTCTTTCTGGACATGTGCACATTACAATATTCATTTAATTAGCTTTTGACTCATCAATAGGGTTACAATGTTAACATGTGTGAGGGAGTGATCTTGAGAGACAGCAGGAAGAACCGCAAGCTCAACAACTGTTTGGTAAATGAAATGTAAATCCAAAGGATGGCTTGGGGAAGAAAGCATCTTGGACAGGGCCCTCCCTAAGATGGGGACAGCAAATGTGAGAGACAGAAGAGAGATGCTTTCAGATTTGCAAGGTTCTGTTTAATGTACGGTAATCCTACAATTGCTAAAGATGCAAATCCCTGTTCACTAGGTGGCCATTGTCCAGTTTCTCTCCCTAATCTACATAGTACTGAGCTGTAATACAATGCTAGTAAACCATCCAATTTTCCTGATGTTCCTTTATAACAATATTTCTAAGCTTCGGCAACTTTAACATATTTGGACTTAAAGTTTCGTTCCCTGGTTGGGGGATTCTGGGAGTTGTCCTCTCATTTTAAGGTCTATGGAGATTCTCAGTCATCCAGGTCATGATTGTCCCAAATGTGCTTTTTCAAGAGGCAACTGGACTTCCTTTGTTTTTCCTTGAAGATATTTCACTTTTCATCCAAGAAACTTCTTCAGTTCTGACTGAATGGTGGGGAATGGAAGGATTTATAGTCCTTGCAGTCATCTACAAGCATTCTTTCTGAGAGTCATTGAGGCCATGTGTTACCTGTGACCTCAGAATCACCTTAACAGTGCAAAGAGAACCTTTTTGGAACTGCTGAAAGGATTGCATTGTCTCATCTTAAAGTTGCAAGAGTGAGAAATAATGCTTTATAATCTGGATGATGATCATGGTGGTAATTAGAAAATACATTAAGCCAGGAGTCTCCAACCTTTGAAACTTTAAGTCTGAAGCACTTCAGCTCCTAGAAGTCTGGGAGCTGAAGTCCTTCAGACTTAAAGTTGCAAAGGTTGGAGACCCCTGCATTAAGCAACATTTATGGATAGAAATTAATTTTCAGTCTTAAGAAAATAGTTTCTTGCTGCAGAAGCAGTTTCCAGAAATGTTTGATAATTTAGGTAACACATTTATTACCTAAATTGGTTTTTTTTTCTTTATTCTTTAATCTACTAGCTTTGGTTGCATTTTCCACACAGATCTCCCATTTCAATCTGTTCCATTTTTAACGGCTTTTCATTTTGTACAATTTTAAATCAGGCTGTAGATATCTTCAGCATAATTGTTAACCAATTAAAAACAAAGGCATGTGGTTATTCTTTAACTCAAAATGGGAGCTACCTTTGCCTATTTCTCAGAAAAATCAACGTTTTTTAAAATGTAGCTCAACCCTGCTGCTTTATTACATCACAGAGTTTAGTAATGATTGTTTTAGCAAATGACATGAGAAAGTTCAAACGTTTATTTTTAGCACCAGGTGACAGGCAAAAAATTATCATATTCAGCTATTAATGTTGTTTCTTTAAAGAGAATGTATCAATGCGAAAGCCAACAGCATTGGGCAACCAAGATGAAGAATGATTATCCATCTGTGTCAGGTATCAAGATATTAGGAGCTAATTTGATAGTTTACAAAAGTTCATTTTCTTGATGCCCCTGATGCAAAATGTTTAATCTTCCAGAGTGTTTTCCCCCAAAATGTTGCCACATTTAATAGATGTTTTAGCCTTGGCAACTACCCCACTGTCTTCTGTCAGAAAGATGGATGAGGAAAACCAAGAATTTCTTTACAGCCTGACAGCCCTACTTTATCATAAAGCATTGATAAAGAGTTATGCTGAGATCCAGGAAACAAACAACTTGGAATCTTGACTTTTGGAGCCTGGATTCCAGGAAACATTTATCAATAATACAGGAACATTTGGAAATCCATACCATTTGCACTTATTCTACTGTATACCCTTTAGTATTGTTGTTAGAGGTGGAAAATCTTGGAATATAAGCAGACTAACATAAAGAGACAGAACTAAATCAGTTTCTCTAAGACAGAGGTGTCAAACTTGATTGCATTGAAGGCCACATAAGAGTTGTGTTTGACCCAGTGGTAGGTTTCAATTTTTTACTATCGGTTATGTGGGAATGGCTTATTTTATGGGTGTGGCTTGGTGGTCATGTGACCAGATGGGAGTGGCTTCGTGGTCATGTGACTGGGTTGGCTAAATTTTGCCAATTTAGCAGTCCATTAAACAATACACAGCAGCCCCCTTTTCTATGCTTTTTAATACTGCATGAAGTTTTTGCTCTAGGTTTTTTTTTTACTAGTTGGGAGAGGCGGGCAATGCCTGGGGATTTCTGGGAATTTCTCCTCTGTGTTAGAGGCACCAAAATAACCAAGATGATATAGGGTCTCCTGCTGGAGCAGGGACTTGGACTAGATGACCTCTGAAGTCCTTTCCTGCCCTGGATTGCTGTGCTGTTTCAAAGCATCATCTGAAGCTGAGTCTAGTGCCAGGTTTGTGGTCCTTTCTTCCTCTCCTTTTTCTCTCCCTCCCTCCCTCTGTCCATCCATCCATCCATCCATCCACCCATCCACATCTCATTCATTCCCTTCCCTCTTTCTTTTTTCCCTCTTTCTTTCCTTCCTTCCTTCTTTCTTTCTCCTTCCTTCCTTCCTCCCTTCCTGTAAAGAACCCCAGAAGGAGGAAGAAAAGCCAGACATTTTGAAATGGAGAACATGGCCATTGATCATCTGCCATTCTTAGAGCTCTACTATTGATTAGCTTGACCTGAGCAAGGATAGCTAGCAGCACTTTCAATAAGCTCTCAACTCATGTTCAGTGCACTTGGCGATCCCCAAACGGTGAAGATTTCTTTCTTTCTCCCTTGAAGGCACCCCAGAGCCCCATTTTGGGTCTAGCAGGCGTCCCTAAAAAACCCTGGGAGCAAAATGGGGCATGCCCCCCTGTACCTCACTTTGGGTTTAGCAGGCATCCTTGAAGCCTCCTGGGAGCCAAAACAGGACATGGGGGCCACTGCCCCCTCACACCCTGTTTTGGGCCTAGCAGGCCTCCCTGAAACTCCCTCAGAGCCATAATGGGGTCGTGGGGACTCCTGGAAGGGGTGGGGAAAGGTAAGATCATGAGCCCAGTGGGGAGGGCACAGCAAGCTCCAGGGAGTTGCTAACGCAACTTACCTGTAGGCAGGAGGTGGCAGCTCAGTTGGGACACACAGCAGGCACTATGTGGAAACTGGGAAAGCAGCTTAGACAGGCAAGTTGCTCAGGAGGTGAGGAGTGAGTGGTTGGATGGCTGACCAGGGACTGGTTCAGAAGCATGGCCAGCCTGCCGTTCCTACCGGTTCAGCAACCCAGGCCCAATTTTCACTACCAGTTCACCCAAACCGGTGCAAACTGGTAGGAACCCACCTCTGATTTGACCTCGAGAAGCCTGGGTGGGTGTGGCACCTCACTTATATCAGAGGTGTCTGTGGTGGCCCAAGCATTCTGCCAGCATAAATGGGTTTCTGAGCTCTGTTTTTGGCTGCCACGGCCTCCTGTAATCCTCTACCAGCAAAAACAGACCTTGGGAGGGCCATACGCAGCTGCCCCAAGCTCCATTGTCATTGGGAGAGGCACTGCGGGTTAATCCTTCACTTTTTCCAGGACAGTCCTGCGGGCTTGAGTTTGATAGCCCTGCTCTAGGATGTGAACATTCCTTCCAGCTTTTGCCTCCATGAATTACTTTTGAGACCCAACCTTCAGAGGATCACTATTAATGTATAGAATCAAAAAAATACTACCATCTGGGATAGAATAGTTCTCAAGGCTATTAGTATAGTACTATCAGAATAATATGGATCTCAGGGCTAATATTCCTGCCACAATTGTAAAATTGCAAAATTTGCTCTGATGTAGCAACAATACAAAAACAGCAAGAGTAACAACAATAATGTCATCATCATCATCATTATTCTATTCTTGACACCCTTGTGACCTTGGGCTTCCTGTGGTTGTGTCAGTGGTGTACCAAGGATGGAGTGGCAGGAGTTTCCTACGCTGGAGCAAGCAATCCAGAGCTACTATGTTCCCGAGGAGATTATTTGGAAGGTCTGAAGATCTTGTGAAGATGACGTTCTTATGTCTATGTAAACTCGCATGAATATGTGCATACAAACGTGGCAGTTTACCTGCACAAGATGTATGTTTATGTACTTTGGTTTTGCTCTTCAAAGAAATAGCTTTTCTAAAGCATTCATTTGGTAAGAAAATAACGTTGCCTTCTGAATTTAGAAATGATTAGAAATAAGAATAATTCAGTAAACCAGAGGTGGTATTTAGTCAGTTCTCTCCGGTTTGAACGAACCGGTAGCGGCAGCTGCAGGAGGCTCCGTCCACCCAATCCAACATAATGTGCAAGCCCTGCACATGTACAGAAGGCAGTGTGCATGCACAGATGCGGCATGTGCAAGCACTCACATTTGTGAACCGGTACGGAAGGTAAGTGAATCCCACCACTGCAGTAAACACTTGAAGGCATAAACAATTTAGAAGTATAGTTTACACAAACAAGTATACACAAATCATGTGTTTGAACAGAAAATTACAGAGAAAGAAAACAGTGTTCACAAATGGATAGGGACAGGGAATGCTAGGAAAATTATGTAGTTATCACTATAACGATTAATGAAGCTCAGCAGACTGTATAATAGTCTCCCCAAGTTATCTTTACTCTCTGGCTGCCCAAAGTATTTTAAAGCTGCAGAAATGACAACTCCTAAAAGTGCTCCAGCATTAAAATGTCTGACTCTTCATTTAAATAAACACAATAGCTATTTGCTAATAATGCCTTTTTGAAGAATAGGTGAATGAATAATATGCATGTTAAAAATCAAGTACCTTATATAGAGCAAAATATATCTCCCAAGTATATATATAATTAACAAATTTTACTTGGGCTTTAAACTACTTTTGATTTACTAGAGAAACTACTTTTTCTAACATGCATACAATCCTTAGTCTTTCTTAATAAAAACACATGTGAACAAATTAAAGAAATGCATTCTGGTAAAAAATTACTTAGGAAATAATGAACTTTCCACTAGAAAACCATTGGCAAAATCCCAAAACAAGAATAAAAGCTTCCAGAAATATTTCATTTACACAGCTCTCTTTTTTTAAACCTGATGCTTTCTCTGTTAACACAATAAATATTAAACAATACTGTTTGTGTATTAAAGTCTTTAAAAAAGCTTTCTGAATTATGTATTAGCCACACAACAAATCACATTATCAATTAGCTTTTGACAGGAATGCCATTTGCCTAATATATTTCAATAAGAGAAAAAAAATTGCCCTGCTTAAACCTATGTAACCTTTTTAAAAAAGTGAACAAAGGGACTCGTGATTGAATTTTATTAATAATATTAAGGGAGAAGACCATTATTTGTCATTTGTGTGAGAAGTGGTCTTCCCAGAATAGGTTGCAAAATGCCAAAGCTTGAACTGTGTCAGGCTGGAAGAGCAAGTAAGATTTGAAGAATGTAATTTTGAGTGTTTCCATGCTGCATTGGTGCAAACGTCCATATAGCCAAGAGGTTTTTGATGGCCAGTTCAGATATAAATTAAAAGAATACACTTTTAGGAATGTCTATGGAGATTCTCAGTCATAGTTGTCCCAAAGGCGCTTATTTAAGAGGGAACTTGTTTATTCTTCAAAGATGTTTCACTTCAGCTCATCCTTCAGCTCTGACTGAATGTTGGGGAACGGAAGGATTTCTACTCCTTTCAGACAGCTGGTCATTTCCATTCTTTCTAGCAAGTTTTTACAGTGACCTGGAGGTTTATCTGTGTTGTGAGGGCCCTCCGAGTGGTGGAAATGGTTGCATAGCCTTCTTGGAACTGTTGAGTTGTGTTGTCTGCAAGGAGTATAAATCCTTCCATTCCCCACCATCCAATCAGAGCAGAAGAAGCTTCTTGGATGAGGATCAAAACGTCTTCAAATTAAAAACAAGACAGTCCAGTTGCCTCATGAAAAAACACCTTTGGGACACTTAGTGTCCCAAATCAGTACCTTCAGGTAGTCCTCGACTTAAAACAGTTCATTTACTGACTGTTCAAATTTACAGTGGCATTGAAAAAAGTGACTTATGACCATTTTTCACACTTACAACTGTTGCAGCCTCCCCTTGGTCATGTGATCAAAATTCAGACAGTTGGCAACTGACTCATATTGAGGACATATTATGTGTCCTGGGATCAAGCGATCGCCTTTCGCAACCTTCTGACAATCAAAATTGATGGAGAGGCCAGATTCCCTGAACAACTGTAGTACTAATTTAACAACTGCAGTGATTCACTTAACAACTTAATAAACTGAAAATCAAGATGGTGCCGTTGCCAATAGAACCAGTTCGGGGGCATGGCAGGCCGAGTTACTGCCTACTCAACGGAACTGGGCTGAACTGGTAGGAACCCATCTCTGGCCTTTACCTAGGATCGAACTCACAGCCCCCTGATTGGGATCATTGTTCAAGAGTGATCAGGAATGGTGTGGTGGCCTAGAGGTGGAGCTTTTGCCCCACAATAATTGATTATCATATGAATCTAGCAGTTGCCTCAGTTCAGGTTTTTTCAGCAAATTTCTATATCAGTTGAAAGTAATGAGAGGCTCACCACCAGGCATAGTCCTTCACTGGGCTCATCCAGCTGGGGAAGAGGATGGGAAGGTTTCTTCTTGTCACTTTTCTGAAGCAACTAAAAATACAGGAAGTCCTCTGAAAAAAGGACTTTAACTTTATAAATGTGACTCATATTTATGACGGTTGCATTGTCCTGGAGCGATGTGATCCCCTTCTGACAAGCAAAGTCCATGGGAAAACCGGATTCAGTTAACAACCATGTTACTAATTTAATAACTGCAGTGATTCACTTAACAAATGTGAGGAGAAAAGTCGTAAAATGGGACAAAACTCACTTACTAAATTTCCCAGCAGCATAAGTGTTGAGCTCAATTATGGTCATAAATTGAAGATTGCCTGTAGCCGGATACTAGCCAGCATCTGAAAACTAGGACAATCAAATGTAAAGGCTGCCATACTTTTGAGATAATGCAAAAAACCAGTTATAGCTTGTTTGTATAGAATAAGATTTGTATTTTTCTTATAAACCATCAGCGTGATGGATTACCCCTGGCATGTTTTTTAAAGACAAACACAAAGTAATTATCCTCCGATGTCGTGGAAGATTTATAAGAGGTCAGTTGGTTTGTCTAAGCTGCATCATTAAAATTAAATAACTGACTGAGAAATTGAAAGAAAGGCTGGGGCTCCACAAGTCTAATTTAGCAAATTGTAGATGGCAGCCCCTGGCCAACTTTGTATGAACCAGAAAACTAAGTCAGGTTGGATCTGGTTAGGATACCGAAAACACCAACTAGGCCCGAAAGAATGATTAAGACATTTTTTTAAAAAAATCTTGTAAAAAGGCAACTGTAAACTAATGGATGTCGATGCAATATAATGATGGGCTTCAAAGAAAATATGCATAATACAAAATGATTTTTGGAACTTATTTGGAATATATTTGCATGTAATAGAAATAGATAAACCAACCTCCAAAATTGCAGCCAAAACACCAGGAAAAAATGAAAACTGTTTTGGAAAATGACATTTAGGAGGGTTTTTTTGTCCATGTACCTTCTCTGGCAGCAATGGAATTGTTCATGTCCACTCAGCTAGTAACTTTTAGCTTAAAGGCTGCATCATCTGATACCTGTTAGCAACTTTTAGATAGGCAAACTTTTATATCATTTAAATACTTTTTTTAAATGCTGAGTTCTGGTTTTGTGGATAAGCCAAACCGAATTTTGGGGGTTTATTTTCAAGAAAAGAATGTTGGGCTTACACACAAGAATATATAGTGTTTATTTCCAGCCTTTCCTGTACAATTCCCTGAATTTTCTTGGTAAGGTTTTTCAGAAGTCATTTGCCATTTCTTCCTTCCTAAAGTTGAGAGAAAGCAACTGGCTCACGGCAACTCAGCTGGCTTTGTGCCTAAGATGCTAAAAATCCAGATGTTGCTTCCCAAATATGCAAAACATGCTCACATAAAGCACCTAGAGGTTTTTTTTTAATCACATATTGTAGCTAGATTCCTATAATGGCTGATTTATTAAGCTAGTAAAGTAGTGAGTCAAATAATAAATATTATATAATGTATTATATATACAAATACATAATAAAGTAGTCACAAGAGGGCTTCTGTTTTAATTCTAGTACTTATTTTAATCATCATTCCTTCTGTGATATTGAAGAAGATTGCCATAAAGTATCATGGTGAGAAAAGCTTTGTGGTGACTTCTCTTGGTTCTTTGTAAATGGGAGTTGAATTAGTTTGTGTGGAAGCTGTAAATTCCATTTGGGTGTTGCAAATTTCTCAATTCAAGTAGCATTGGACAGCTGAGCCAAAATATGACCCTTCCAAGAAGATTCCACAGCCAATCAAACCCTGATTCAGGTGACCCTGGGGGATAAACTCCCAAGTGGTCTCAACGGTTTTCAGAGAGAGGACCAATAACCAGATGACTGCAAAGAAATACAATCCATTTACACACACACACACACCACACCATCTTATCAGAACCTATCCTTCCATCCCTCCCACCATCAGAACTGATGAAATTTCTTGGATGAGAAGTGAAAGGTTTTCTTCTTCTTCCTCAAGGAAAAAACAGTCCAGTTGCCGTTTGACAAAAAGCCCCTTTGAGAGAGCCATGACCTGGATGACTGAGAATCTCCACAGGCTTTATAAGCCTATTTGTATTAGTGAGTGCTACTAACAGAAGGCATTTCTGTCACCATGCGGGACCACAGTGGGTAACTTTTCTCCTTGATCAAGGGTGAGAGACCTGCAAATCTTTTAGCCATTCTGGACAGGATTCACCTACTTTTTGGCCCTGAGGAGAAGATTCAAAACTCTCTCCAAGTTTGGGACTCAAGGATGTTCCTCTTGTTTATGCACATGCATTACATACCAATAATTGTGCCTTTTTTTTGAAATTCTCAAGCCTTGTAAAGAACTTAATATATCTGGAAGACACAAGATACATTTTATTCACTGGTATATTATTTATATTTATGTCCCATCATCATCAATCCAGGGTTAAGAAGCAATTTTGTGAACATCTAATTAGAAAGGTATCTTGCATGATTGAAACTCTTAGCACTGGAATCATTTCCCCCATTTTTCTTTCTATTCCATTTTGCATTTTCTAAACTAAACCTATAATCATGCAGGAAAAAAGAAACGGAAACAAGAAAAGCGAATGGCTGCATTTCAGTTTACATCTGCGATGTTGGATTTTAATCAACTTTATGGCTGAACTTTCCAGAAATTATTCCAAGTTCATAAATACAGAGGGTGCGTATGGTCAAAGCCACAAAAATTATTGATCACAAACATAAATGTACACATAGATGCCCGAATATAGTCCTGACAGTGCAGTAATTTATATCAGTAGACATCACACTTTCAAAACCTGATGACAATAATCGACTGGGAAATGTCAAGGCTGAAGACACTGCCTGATTGGATGAAATAATGACTTTGAATTAGAATAAAGAATAGAGAATGAAGGGAGATAGAAACAGATATTATTATTATTATTATTATTATTATTATTATTATTATTATTATTATTATTATTATTATTATTATTTCTAGACCACCCCCTCTCCCCAAAGGAAATGTTAATGGAATATAATGTAAACATGTAGACATTAAATGCTGTAACGCGAGAGAAAGTGTAAAGGAGAAACTGGTCAGATTACAGCACTGTTCCAGCGATTGTAATATAGCTGATATGTTAACAAAACCTGTATCTGTGGAAAAGTATAAAGGCTATGTCAAATCGTTTGGATTATCAGCTGTACAGCTTTAAATGGGAGGAATGTCAGGTACTGAGGATTTAATAGCTGCCAGCTGGTGTAAGGTTGTAAGCTGTAAACTGTAAGCTGATGCCATGAGGATGATTTAGCGATACCCACATAGCCTCTTTAAGACTCTGATGGGGGTTCACACAAGTAATTTACCCTTTAAAGAGGTGTTTAAATAAATGGCCATTAGAGGGTATTTCTCTCTCTTGTCCTGTATCTCACTTCTCTCCTTGTGTCTGTAGCTGAGTGGTGAGGGATTTTTCTTCCATGTGTATCTCTCTCTATATGTATATATAAACCACTATTAATTGTATAAAACAGGGGTCTCCAACCTTT
>JAPKID020005040.1:0-11342 GCA_026931265.2 Tropidonophis doriae | reverse complement strand
TTTTAATTGGCCTGTGCGCCGCCTTGGGTCCTTTTTTAGGAGAAGGGCGGGGTATAAATAAAATTTGAATTTGAATTGAATTGAATTCACAAAAGAAAAGAAAAAAAAAGGAAGCATTTGTTGGAAGTTTCTATAGGCCTATTTTACACAATTTTTTTTTTAAAGGGAGGGACATGGATCTATTGCAGCACACAGCCATGATAAAAAAGATTGTATTTTGTTTGAGGCAAAACTTCAAAGAGCATCTATTGAGAGAAGTAAGGCTGAATGAAAAAATGCATGGTGACCCAAAGTTGTTACAGTTCTCCATGGTCTCTATAGATGGATGCTTGGTTGGAGGAGGAAGCAGAGGAAAAGAAGGAGAGATCATAACAGCTAAGCAGCCCAAGATGAAATGGCTGTATAGAGGTAGTGACCATATGTTGAAAAGGAAAGGGTGTTTCTGGTGCTGTAGATAATTGGATCTAGGGATATTTCCAGATTAGAGCAAAGCACAGAGACTAATGACATAGAAGGGCTTAAGAAAATAGTATTTTAGACATAGAGCTTCAAACATGGACATCAGTATACATTATGTATGGTGGGAGAAGAATGCTGGAGGTTATTATTATCTACTATTATTACCTTAAAAATGGTGAGAATTCCTATAGTGATAACATAGCAAGCAGAAAATGTGGATCTGACCAAAAGATCAGATGCAAACAAAATATTGAACAGAAAATTATTAAAACTTTAATGGCTTTGTTTGGTTTGAAACCTTGATTCAAAGTTTTAGTCACAACTAAATATATATTGAATGGCTTCTATGTTTACCTACTTGAAAAGATAAGAATAGACCACTAATTTTTTAAATGTAAAGCTATTTGTCTTAATAGACACCATTCCCAAGCTGCTTACAATACAATCAGATGACTTTTTTTTATAAATTTGGAGTATAAAAAATAAAATTTGAATTTCAGAATGTTTTAATTTACCGTAGCATCTTAGCAACTTTTGCCAAACTGAAATCAGTATCAAATTAGTTAAATAAGTCATGCCTAAAATTATTATGCCATTTTTATATGCAATGGAGGCTTAGAGGGATGATGTTTTGTGTGTTCCTTTGCAGAAAAATTTAACAATATTCCCTTTAGGTTTATTAGATGTGATGCATGTTTTGCCTCTTTGGCCACTATATTATACTTTGTATTTTTTTTCTGACCATAATGAATTTCACAACAAGAAAACAAAAAACACTCATGCAAGAATCTTGTAGTAAAACATTAATTTTGGATCACAGGTTTATTGTATGGATTTTGCAACACAGCTCATATTACAAACATTATCTGGGAAACATTTACAAGAATAAATAAGATGGACTTGCAGTTGTAAAAAAAAGGTTACACTTCACTGTAATGTACAGTCAAAAATATATCTGATATTCATTGACTTGACATTATTTACCTTCCTTCCTTGTAAACGAGAAAGAAAATCTGAAAGCACAGTGCTGAATTTTCATATAGTGTGTGTGTTTGTTTGTGTGTGTTTGTATGTATTTTAAATACGTGCTTTATCAAACAGCCAACATGTACAAGAGAGCTTAATTTAGTAACATTAAGCATTCAGGGAATACCCTAACTCTATGAATGAAAATAAGCTTAACTTTCAGGTTAAACAATCCCTGGCTGCTATCACAGAGTTGGATCAAAGGAGCTAACACAAATTTACTGCTAGCATGGGATGCTACAAGAACCTCATCCCCAAGTTTACAGGGATAAAATGATTAGCCAATAATAAAATAATGGCTAAAATAATTAGCCAATAAAGGAGAATATTTGTAGCTCAGAGTTGAAATGAAGGTGTTTTGATGTTCTCTGAAGTTGGTTATTACTAGCTTACTAGCATGATGTTAGCTAGGCTGGATAATGTTACCTAGGCTGGATAATGAAACATTTTTAAGAAAAAAATCAAACTCAGAGAGCACAAAGGACCCATCAAAAAAGTTATAGGTCTGCAGGCACTATACTTTTGTGGGATGACATTATATTTGTGTCCCCATATAGGTGCTTTGCCCATCATGTGCTCTTACATCCTTTCCTCGGCATACAGCCATCTCCCTACCCAAAATGATGTATTCTGTGGCTAGTCATGTCACTATAGTACGTGAACTATAAGACATACAATAAACTAATATAACAAAAGTTGCCAGCTCAAACTGCTGACTACTATAACATGATTTCATTAGAAGATAAAAAAGGAAAACAAATGGCCTGGAAAAATACTCTTTTGCGAAAAGTAACAAAAATGACTTTGGGAAAAAGTCATCAAAACTATTTTTTTTCTCCCTCTTTAGCATCGCTAAGTGACCTTTCATATACACATTTATGTAAGTGACAGCATAAAGTTGTAGAAGAGAAAAATATTTTTTTTCAGGACATGGCAAAATTTACAAGGGGATTATGCAATGACAAGACTGAGAATCATTTTGTGAGATTTCCCAGTTAAAAAAATCCTAAGTAAAAATTCAGTTGCATCTGAATATATTAAGGGATGATTGGTTAAAACAAGCAAAAAAATAATTCTACAGAGGCTGATATTTCAGCAATTCAGCCATATGAGTTTTGCTTCACAGCAATGTATTCAGCAAAATCTTGCTGACAACAGTGACATTCTAGCTTTTTTTTTCTTAGAGATGATGTTTCATGTAGATCTACATGTCACCAAATTGAGCAAAAGGAACTCCATGATAGAAAACCCCAGTAATTTCATTCATTTCCTCAAATCACACTGCCCATCAATAGTATTTCATTTCTTCTGGTACAAAGTGTGAACACTTAATTATAATGCTATTGAGATAAAACTAGAATAAATATCAGAGTAACAGCTAAAATGTATCATATATTTGGATAGGCAAGCAAATTTAAAAAGGAATGAGTTAAGGACAAGTTTTCAAACATCTTTGCTGTCTGAAAACCTACAAATACTGACCTTTTTTGTCAGATATTTCTTTATTATAGAGTAATAGTTGTTCTGGTGGCCGAGACACAAAAAGAAATTTATTAGACTGACACCTTTTTTGAACAAGTTGAAGAAAAATGATCTCTTTTGAAAAGGGCAGTCTGGTTGCTTGCAGTGCAAAGAAATCTAAGAGAGATTTATTGTTATTATACTAACATCAAGTCTAGCTGCCATATTATTCTCTTAAACAAATTACCTTGGGTTTGTTGTTTTTGTTTTAATATTTTCTAGACATTAGTTATTGCCCTCCCTCATAAAACTTGCCAGTTGTTCAATAAAGAGATGTACCTACTGACTTTGTTCAAAATCTGGGTCTACATTTCTTGTGTGTGTGTGCATGTGTGAAATGCTCTATCTCAATGTAGAATGTTATATTTTGTGTTATATTACTGACATACTGTAAAAATGAATGAAAAAAAATAGATACTTAATATTTTCCAGTGTTCTGTCATTTTCAAATGATTAGAAGTTGGGTTTTTTTGTTTCCTTTATGTTAAATTCCAATACTACAAGAAATATGATTTCAGAAAAGCTAATATGCTTCAGATCTGTTCAAAGTCTATGAACAATGAAAGAAAGTATAGAGTACTAGTGCAGCTTAAAATGTGTCTCCCTATACAAAGCATATTATTTAATTTCATCTGGTGAAGTTTAGATGTGGAGGAGAGTCTGAAGAAAAAAAAGACTTCTCCAGCTTAAAATATTGTGCAACAATGCAGAATTATCACTTTATTCAAAGGCATTGTTGAATGAAATTTAGAGCCTTGAACAGAGAAAGTAGGATAAACATGGTTTAATGGGAACTGCAGAAATTGTACAAGTAAATTATAGAAGCTATTTTCCCCTGAACATTACAGTCACATCTGATAGTAAATCTTCCCTCCCTTGAATCTAAGAACAAAAAATTTATGTCTATTTTCTATGTACCTAGGAGCATGAAGATATTATCTATATCATGAGACCTTAGTTATCATAATGGTATGGAAACTGGGGTACTTTCCTTTTCTCTCGTTTTTAAATGCTGATTTTGTAGTGACATTACAATGAAATAGCCTTTCTGTAATCATACCATTGCTAGTTCCAGATTCTCTCCCACAATTGATTTTTAAATTTAATTTTTGGCTTGCATCACCACCACCAACAAAGTGGAAGTTAGTTTTTGCAAATCAATACTGCATTACTAGAAAGCCATTGTAAGAAACCCATTTTTTCATCTTGTCTACAAGTTATATTAATGGTTACATCACTATATTCAATCCTTAGTATACCCATAAGAATGGAACAACATGCCCCTGTCATAAAAGGCTTATTGAGCTTATGTACATGTGTCGTAATACATAGGTTGTGCTTTCTGCAAGTGTGTCTAAATTGAGCACAAAGTCTAAGAAAATCAGTTTTCTGGAGATGGCCTTTTCTGAAAGACAACAAATTTAAAAACGTTGGTTTCTGTAAATAAAGGTTGGACGTTGAACTAAGATTCCCAGCTACTGAGTTTGCAAAATACTAAGCTACAATGCCCATTAATAATTATTCAACACCACTACTGATGTCCAAATTTAAAAGAATGCATCAACAAAGCACTTTGGCTTTTTAATGCACAGTTAATGGTCAACATAATTTGTCATTCACATCTAATTTCACATCAGAGACAGCTTGTTGGTATTACATTAGCAAATTACAACACAATTCTGCCCTAATATCCACATCAAAACAAGTTTATTTTTTCCAATTTAGCTTTTACAAAAAGGCTTTTGGAAGTACAGTTTTCTTATCAAGGGGTCTGTTTTCTGAGGGTTTACTATATATTACAGTGTAACTTTAATCATCTTTTCTTTTAGCTCAAATATTATGCATATATTAACAGAAAAAGATGATAAGGACATATATGTAAAACTAACTGAGTGATGGATGGTGATGTAAATGTAAATCTATTTTTTTCTTATTGCGGTCACTAAAATAAATTAATTTTTAACAGAGCCATCTCCACATCTAATTACAAGTGGGGCTCATTTCTAAAGAAACATGCACAGAATTGCATTATGCAGCTTCTCTCATAACCTTGTTATGTGAATATTGCTCCTGAACAACAAGCACTTCCCTTCTGAAATTTTTGCTCATGTTCTTTGTGTGAAGAGTGCATTTGTATAGGATATAAACCCACAAAAATAGCTAAGCTATGACAAATAAATGAAACAGGTACATTCTGCCATTCCTACTGCTTTTACATAATTTTTACAATTGTTGTGAAGGCTATTATCTGTTCTCCATCCCCGCTGAGTGGAGCCTTTGGTGCTATTTTGTAGGATTTTGTATCAATCGCTGATTACTGTTCTGCTTTAATAGGTTCTGAATTAAGCTGTAGTATAGCTTTTCCTTTTATGATGAGACATTAATTGGGTTATGTTGTTGGAAGTTTGTTAGTTCTTTCAAACAGGCTTCAGCCACCTTGAGTTGGATGAGATGTGGGCTAGAACAATTTTAAAATAACAATACAAAAAACTTTCCTGGTGCAATATAACAAAATCTATGTCAAAATGTAACTGTAATGATTTACTTTACTCCCACACATCCTTCTTTTCACTCTCACGTATAGAACTGGAAATAAAAGAGTTCAAAATCTGTATGTTTCCAACATGTTAAATTGTTTCTCCCCTCCCCCTCTCTCCCTCCCTCCCTCCCTCTCTCTCAACTACAACTTTTTCTTTTACAGCCTATACATAACCTACATACATCTCTATCCACAAAGTTGTTTTGTGACAGGTGCACTGATTAGGTATACCAGAGTCCCACTTGTATCCCCCTCCGAAGATTAAGCCAATAGAGATCCTTTTATCCTTCACATGCATGCATTGCCCACATAGAGGCCATGGGTAAGAAGATAAAATTAAACAGGAAAAGATAACTCATGCACAATGGAGTTCCATTTTCACCTTCTTACATTACTTTCCTTGAACCAGCCTTTCTTCTAGCATCTTTAAATTTATTTAAATATAATTGTCACCTCTGGAGATTTTACCAAACACTTCCCTGATCCCTATATTTAATTACAACATTGTCATGCTACAGCATCTTTGCTGTTCAACAAGATGTAACCTTTCTCATAATAATAGTTTCACTATATTTGAGCAAGGTTTAACCTAGATTATAACATGTCCCCAAACAGACATTTGTCATATTGGAACTCTGCTACAAAGATGCATGGGTAGAAGGCACCTCTGCACAAGTCCAAGAACATCTCCCCTACCCTGAAACACGGAAGCCTGATATTTGAGTTGCACAAATCCTAGATGGACAGTTTCCATTAATTAAAATTAGTGCAGAGAAGAGCAACTAAGTTTAATAAGGTACTGTATGCTGAAACATGTAAAGAATGGTTGCAGGAATTGGGTATGTCTAGTTTAATAGAGCAGGGGTGACATGACAGCAGTGTTCCAATATTTGAGGCGCTGAGGGGCACTCAACCTGTTCTCCAAAGCCCCTGAAGGCAGGATAAGAAGCAATGGATGAAAAACAATCAAGGAAAGAACCAACCTAGAACTAACAAGAAATTTGCTGACAATTGGGGAACATTTAATCAGTGGAACAACTTGCCTCCAGAAGTTGTAGGTGCGCTAGAGGTTTTTCCAAATGGGCAATCATTTGATTGAAATGGTGTAGGATTTCCTGCTTGAGCAGGAGGCTAGACTAGAAGACTTCCAATGTCTCTTCCAACTCTATTATTCTATTATTCTGTTAAAGTAGCAATGAAGGTGCCAGGGTTCCAAGTAACACCCCCAAAGATAATCAAGATTATCTGAACTGAAAATGCTGCCACACACAAGTGGCAGGCTTGCTTGAAGTTAAGTACCCTTTGTCACTGAAGCATTTCACATTTCCTTGAGAACTTCAGATGCCATCACTTTTATAGCTACTTGTCGCTTATTTATTTGCACATTTAGAGCAGAAATTCTTTTATTGTGTTTTAATAGTTCTATCCTGCTGGTGAACTTGCAAAAAATATGTCTAGGGAGCAAAAAAGATTATTAATTAAAAATGCCTATAATGTTTTGTAGCTTTTGCTGCTTTGCCCTTTTATTTTTCAAAGTGGAAATTAACATTGTATTTCAAATGTCAAAAATCAATGCATGTAATATCTGATTGCCTAGTTATTAATGAAACAACTAGAAGGTAGAATCACATCAGCAGAAATATCTGAAAAGAAAGTCGGCCTTCTTACTGACCCAAAGAAAATCAGTCAAATAAAATACAACACTTTTGCTAGATATTTGAATTTCTTTCCTAACATAACAAGATTTAGAGTCAAAATGGGAACTTTAAATGTTTACACATAGTAGCCACAAGAAACCCAAAATACAAGGAAAATATTTCAAATCCCAATTCCAGATGTCAATTTTTGTTATACATGTGTTTATGTGTATATGTAAAATATATGCACATAAACACATATACATATATTGGGAACAAGAATAGCTTTGAGGTAATGTTTTTTAATAGATAAGGCGGGGCAAAACGAGGATTAAATCCAATTTATGTGCATTATTGTGTACACTAGAATCCTATAGAATCATACAGAGGCCCGAAAAAAATGATGAAGCTAGCAGAGATGACAAAATTGACTGTTTTAATTAGAGAAAACAATATATTCCATTTTGGTTTTTTCTTGGAACTTGCTTCTAGACTTTGTTCTTTAAACAGAAAAAAATATCCTTTTGACTTTGTTTTGCTAATTGACTTAGTTTGTTATTATAGAAATGGTTTGTACTTGCTAAATTCACAAAGTAAAAAGTTGAGACTGTAATTCTATTTTGTATTTTATTGTTCTAAATAAAGTTGAAAGTCAAGGCTTTTTTTCTTTCCCTCTTTGCTCTACACCTCTACTTCCTTCTTCATAACTTCACCTACAATTTTCCTATTATCTTTATTTTATTTTATTTTTTTTAAAGTACACAGTTGTAGAGAAATATCCATGTAGGGATCACAGCAGAATGTGTTTTAATCTCTTTGCAATCCCACTGACTAATTAGTCAAACTCTCTTTCATAATTATTAGCTATTTTTCAACTAAGATTTGGTGTATGTCGTTTCCAGGCTTTTTCTTTCATTGTTTTTCCCTGTTTTTATGTCAAATTTTAACTTTTATTTGCTTTTGCCTTGTTGCACCAAGTAGTAGCCCACTGATGGTTCTGCCTTCTTTATACGAGATCTTCATCTGCCCCATTTGAAAGGGAGTCCTCTCTCTCATTTCCCCACTTCCAGGTACATATAATCAAATGCATTTCTACACTTTCAAATGAAGAATGAGACTAAGAGGCTACCTACACCAATCAAATAGTCTGCTTATTAATGTAAAAAAAAACCTTTAATATTGCTTTCAATTGACCTCAAACTTTGGCGACTACATGGGCACATCTGCATAGTTGTCTTGACAGTAATATTAAAGTGGTTTGTCAATGTGTGCTTTCAGGATACTTTTTTCTAGATGATAGCCCTAAATCCTAGATTGTAGCCCTAAAATTATTTTGTAGACTCACATAAATACTAGCCAGATCTGACCTTGTCTAATCTTTCAGAATCACACAAGATCAGCTATGTGTACCCATATGACGTTAAAAAAAATAGGTGTGAGTTGCCTTGTAACAACATAAGTTTAACAAATAAGAATAATGCAGATGTCAGTGTGACATATATTTCTATTTCTGCAGATAAGTGCTGTAAATATATGTATTTATAAGAAATGAAATATATGGTGGTGATCGAAGTGTTAAATTCCTTTTGGGGGGTAGAGTTTAGCTATTTGCTCTTTTGCATTAGTCTAAAAGCACAAGAATCACTATATATTATGCATACAATATAATATGTAGTTGGTTCCCCAAATTGGGAATTTATGAACACACATTTAAGAAACTTACTGAGAGATGTAATAGTTAAAAATAGCATTATGAGCTAGTCATATGCCATGTTTAAAGCTTCACTTTCTTTGCAGACTTCTTATCTGAGACAAGTATATGGTTGCATTAATTCTATGCTTGAGGCTCTTTTTTCTTTTAAGCAAAATCTCTAAATTAAGGATATCTAAATGTTTAAAATAACCAAAATGTAACTGCTACATTATTTCAATAAATGACAGTTTCATAATAAAACAAAATCTGGTGATTTTATATTATTTGGCTTCTACATAGTTCTACCATTTCAATGTACAGTTGTTGACTTGAGGCAAAGAACACCAATAATCTTGTGTTCATTTCCAAAGAAATATTTCTTAAGATTTAATAGAAAACTTTGATCCCCTTTCCCAAAACTTTGATCCCCTTTCTCAAAATCTTTCCTGTCAAAGACACAACAGTTGTGATTTTAAAAAATGAGGCATAAAATTGTTGGCTAGTTTCTTTTACAAAATTAATTTTTCAAATTGATTGTTGCTGCAGTAGTTATTATGAGGCAACAGAGTAAGTTTATCATATACCATAAACAACAGTATCTTTTACAGAAAAGACAGCTAACACATGGATTAATGAAAATTATTCATATCTCTTCTTTCATCTGACAATGAAATTTGAAGGCCTGTCATTATGTCCCTTGCTTGAGTAATGTGATCGGCCAGCTTAACTTGTAAACTCATATATGTTAGCATATTACATATAAATGCCCTTTATCAGAAAGTGTGAAGTTGCAATCACCCATTCCTATGTGAGCAGGATATTTTAGAACACTGTTTTCTACCACATCGGTTAATGAGGCATGTAACAAGTCCATCAACTATTCTATTTCATATAACAGATCTTCTCTGTATAGGTCAGGGATGTCAAACTGGCGGCCTGTGGGCCAGATGTGTCACATGTAGGTCACGCCCACCCCAACTCTGTAAAGGAAAAACCTCGAGAAACATCACATGATGACATGACACTGTGAGTTTAACATCTGTGGTGTAGGTGGTAGAATAATCTCCAAGGTACATATTTTAAGCCCATCCTTCAATTATCCCCGTTTGTAAATATACACAGCACACAACAAAATACTTAGGATAAAACAAAATTAACTTCATTACCAAGCAAAGGAATGATAATTTGAAACATGAAGATAATTTCAGGGTGACCTCAATGTACTTTGCTTGGAGGTGCAATTTTACAGAGTTGCTTCACCAGCACTGCAGCTGATAGGAACCATTAAGATTGAGCCAATCCATGCAGAACATTCAAAATCTAGTAGCATTGTGTATTAATCAGAAAATTAACTGGCAGTTTCTTCATTCCATAGCCTGCTTTTAAGATAATAAGAGCTGACAGAAAAATCACACATTTATGATGGTGGCTTTTTCATCTGAAAAACTTAACACAAAGGCTTGCTCTGCTGAAAGCCAAACATTTGTTTAATGAAGCTTCCCTTTAAAGCAAACTGACTTATATAGGAAATAAATAAAAAAGTGAGGATTTGTAGAAACACAGAAAGTGGAGCTGATATTTTGTACACACACACACACACACACACACAAACACACACACACACACATTCCTGTTTGCATCAAGGGAGAAAAAAAAGACACATCCAAAATGATAGGGAGAAGCAGTCAGAAAGGATTAGAAAGCAGAATATTCCACCCTGCCTCTTGCTTTGCCATAGTGGGTTGCTTAAAAGGCAAGAATGTTCTAAAAACAGATGGCAGCAGATCTCTCCTCCGGCACTCAGCTCTGACCTGGTTTCTCATTCAAGGATGAAGAGCTATATATGCTTTAGCCCATTACTCCTTTGAAGTAAAGTGGTGAACCAATGTCCTTCAAACACCAAAGCTTTAGGCATCCTTTAGCTCCCTGCCCTGATGAGCTAAAATGAACTTAAGTATTCCAATGCAACCTCATATACAAATTTATATTGTTCCTGAAAGAGACAGAAAGAAAACACAGTGATAAATCAAGATAATATTCACGTGACTCATTCTTTCAATCTACTCAAGTTTAGTATCACATTTGGACTCCCAAAATCTCATACACAGATACAGCTTTCCAAATTTTCATTCAGTGTTCCATGTGACCCTTAGAATATTATTGTTCCATTTCATCAAATTGATAAGATAGAAGAATATGAGCAATATTACAAGTAGCAATTTAGATTACATCACAATCAGCTTGAAATGTCTTTGACCATTCAGATCAAATGAATGCATTGTTTAAAAAAATCAAATGCAAACAAGAGTTGTTGGGTTTTTTAAAAAGCAAATACATGTGAGCATCCCATAGAAGTTTAGTTTAGTTTAGTTTATTTAGACATGTATCCCGCTCCCATCTCCACAAGGGACTCGGGGCAGCGCACAGGGTATACTAAAAGCACAATACAAAATACAAACAATTTAAA
>JAPKID020005039.1:0-11342 GCA_026931265.2 Tropidonophis doriae | reverse complement strand
CCACCCCCAAGGTCAAACAAAACCCTGATATAGCCCTCAATGAAATCGAGGTTGGTCTAAGTGCTATTGCTAGGAAAACACCATTTATTTCTACCTGGTTTCTGGATCCATCTTGATGAGTTTGTGCTTATTCTTCTTGTAGTCCCAGTGCTCGTCTAAGCGATGCGATGCCACCTGGACCAGCTGACAGGCTATGCTGCTGCTGCTGCTGCTGGAACCAGGCTTATGGCTGAGCACTAATTGATAACACTCGATCTGGGCTCGTCCCCCAGCAGAAAAAAGCATAGTGGAGATCCTTTCCCTCTCAGGCTGACTAACGCCATTCTGGACCACAGTCAGAGCTCTTACACTGGAGATGTGGTCGCCAAGAGCAGCGAGCTGGGTCACTCTGCAAGTTTGCACATTAAAAGCGAGAACGTTCACCGTGTTGTCCTCACTTCCTGTAGCAAAAACACTGATCCTCTCTCG
Organism: Tropidonophis doriae; assembly: GCA_026931265.2. Taxonomy (NCBI): domain Eukaryota; kingdom Metazoa; phylum Chordata; class Lepidosauria; order Squamata; family Natricidae; genus Tropidonophis; species Tropidonophis doriae. Next base: position 10,874 of record JAPKID020005039.1, on the reverse strand, counting down.
CCCAGAGGCTTCCAGGGTACCGACGTGACACACACATGTCAGACCCCTGCCGTGCAGAGCAGCTTTTAGGATTTGCTGCCCACTGGCAGCATCTTTACTTTGGTACAACCAAATTTCCCCAGATTTGATATAGGCAAAGGTCTCTGCGGAAAGGCAGTGGGCGTAGCTCCAGGAGCGGTGGCCACCTCCGCAGGGAATGCAGAGGAGCCTCTCACTGCTGCTGGCACTCCAAATTACAAAGTGGGCGGCATGGAAGCCGAGCACCCTCAGGTTCCCACCGGGGTCAAAGCGTAGCTCTTCCAGCCACTCTAGGTCTTTGCACGGCTTTTGCTTCATCAGCACTTGGAGCTGCCGATCCTTCACTTGCAGCTGGCGATAGCAGCTGTCCCTTCCCGTGCTGTAAATAAAGCCACCGTGGCAGGTTACAGAAGTCACCCCCTGTTTCCCATGAAGCCCGAAAAGCAGAGAAACAGGCCTCTCGGCATGAGGCTCTCCACTTCCAATTGGGAAAGAAAATCCAGGGAAGGCACAGTAGGTCTCTGAAGCAGAACGGTCGGATTCACCTCCTCCTTGTGCTTCTTCTACTCCCGGAGTTGGCTTGCAGGCAAACATCATAAGAGAGCCTCTGCGGTCGCCACAAAGCAGAAACTCTCCCCGGGGCAAAAAAGCAATGCAGGTGTGCCATCGCTGCTTGCAGACTGGCAGGAGAAAACATTGCTTTGGCACCACTGTTGTTCCTCCAAGTGGGCGCCAAGAGGCCTCCAGCCGCAGCAAAGCCCCAGCCGGGCCAGAAGCAAAGAGGCTGCAAGTATTGAGGTCCCGGTTTGGATCCGCGGCCCAAGTCAAATTGTGCACTTTCCCTTCAAAGAGGTTAATCTCCTTGCTTTGGGCGGGACTGCTGAGCGGAAAAATTTTCACCTGCCCCGACAAGTTGCCCATGGCACAGAGAAAGTCTCCACTGGCAAGCTTGGACACTTCTAGAAGACTGTAAGATTGATAAGCAGCGTCCTGCAGGAGCCATGCCCAAGTTTTAGAAATCAAGTCACAGGAGCCGACAGCCCCAGCATCAGTCATCACCAGCAGATGGTTTTCATCCACCAGTTTTACTGCCCTGGGGGATCCTTTTCTGCCCTTGGAAGCAAAATCCAGCTGCCAGAGCCTTTTTCCAGTGCTGCTTCTTTCCTTGAGGCACCAGTGTCTAATGCCCGAATCGACTCCCCCTGTAAACACCCAGCCTCGCTCCTCATCCACAGCCACCGCCCGGAGTCCTTGGCCCTTGTGTCCTTTGAAGCTGTGGATAATCTTGCCCTGATAGGTCCACACAAGACAGGCTGAATCCTCACCAATACTGATGATGTAGTCCCTCAGCAGCCTTACTGACCAGACTCTAGACTGGTGCCCATAGCATACCAGCAAGCATGGGACCAGAGCAGGAGGTGCTCTGAGGTCGCTGATGCTCCAGAGCCGAACACTCCTGTCATCCGAGGCAGAGGCCAGGATGCCCTGGCTCTCCAAGAAGCGAATGCTGAAGATGACACCGCTGTGTCCACTGATCCTACTACAGGGCTTTATTCTTCCTGTGTCATCTGTCTGGTCAGCCACACCCCAGACCACCAACTGATGAAAGACAGTGCCAGCCACCAGAAACAATGTCTCCCAGCGGCTCCCCACCAAGTGGGCAGAATAGAGGATACACTTCTCTTGGCAGTGCACTTCTTGGAGAACCCTCTGGCCGGCGCAGTCATATAGTGCCACCGAATTGTGTCCCAAGGCCACAGCCACACTGCTGGGCCTCTCCGTCCTGCCTTCCATCCACTGCAGGTCCCAGATCCAGTCGTGCAGCTCACAGAAAGGGAACACTTCACTGAGTTCCACTGAGCAGTTCTGGAAGCTGAGCTCTACAACCACAAAGCCTTTGCCTCCAAAGACAGCCAGGGTTGAGGATTGGTTATCTCTAGGACTCAACCTCTGCTGCTCCTTAATACCATGGACAGTATAGTTCTGAAGGACCTGCTTGGAGCATCTTGCTGATGGGCTGGTGTTAGGCTCCAAATTATATATGCCTATGCAGGGTCCTTCTCCTAAAGGAAGAAAAACACCAGAATGCCAAGTCAGTGTATTTCACATGCTTTCAAAATATCACAGTCTTTTCCCCCAGAATTGCCCATCCACATATATTTGATTGCCAAATTCCTATGAAATCCATTAACATATTAATGTAGATAGATAGTCTTATTAATCCTAAATGGGATTCCTATTTGCTGCTCCTTTTGTTCTAGGCTTTCATCACTAGGCTTTCTGCCAGCTTTTAATTAGGGTGGGGAGCGATCTGGGTTTAGCTTAGCAGAAAACTGACTTTAAAACCAAGCTGCAGCAAAATGATTGTTAACCTTGACTTAGCAAGCTTCATATTTGTTCCCGTGTGACAGTGGTCGCTGTCCCCATGAAATGGGGAAAAAACTGGGGATTCTGATCTCCCATTGTAGAAAAAAGTAAGCTGTTCACCTGCGATAAGATGGTCTCCCACCATCTCCAGAGCTGTTATAGGAGCCAATAGTAGTTCTGTTTCCATGACTTTTCAAAGATGGGGGGCAAAAACCCCTCGATTCCCACTCCGTTTTATATATGGATATGCAGACCTCTGAGGAAAGAGGAAAATGGTTAGCCCATCCTATAGATCTGCATCAGCTCAAGCAGGAAAATACAAGAACAAGCTACCTTTTGATATACAGCAGAGAAATTGTGAAGAGCGAAGGAAGATGCTCCCAAGCAGAATCAACATACAACATATCTGGTTGTGAAAGACAGCTCCCAAGTAAGTTTAGATAAACCTTTTTTTTTTTTTAAGTGGAAAATATTTTTTGAATGGCATCTCAGAAAATTAAGTCTATAGAGGAGCATTAGAAAGTTAACACGTAGGGAACTGAAAATAAAATATCACCTGATATGCAAAAACTATAGACTTTATTACATTAAGGAAATCGATGTAAACACAGTATTTAGAAAGTAGTGTCTATTGTGATCTACTTGTTATGGTCTTGAGTCTGTTTTTCCAAGAAGACTCACCTATGCCTGAGGGGAGCTAGGAAAGCCTTTCTCGAAGAAGCAATGCAGACTTTCCTCTTACGGTAACATAATCATGTTACCTATGGGGAGAGGGGGCGGTATAGAAATATAATAAAATAAAATAAAATAAATAAACTATTGCACTTTAGTCACACTATGTGGAGATCTGATTGTCTGGAAAAGCCCATAACGCGAGGAGTAACAACAGAATGACGAGAGAGTTGGAAGGGACCTTGGAGGTCTTCTAGTCCAACCCCCTGCTCAGGCAGGAGACCCTATTTCAGACAAATGGTTGTCCAATCTCTTCTTAAAAACTTCCAGTGTTGGAGCATTCACAACTTCTGGAGGCAAGTGGTTCCACTGATTACAGATGGAGGGTAGACCCCCATCAGCCACAGGGTGCAATCCGCCACTGGGAGACAGAAAAGCGGAAGGAGGATCATCTGGAGGAAAACCGATCTTTCGGGATCGCTGAGAGCGACTTAATGGGATTTCATCAAGAATTGCAAGATCTTCTAATGCAGAAATCAGAAGCCCGCGCCTTCGCAGAATCTGGTTTATCCCCCAAGTTCTGGCTCTGCTAACTAAGGAGGATGGAATCCGAATTAATTTCTGCTGTAAAATGCTGCAAATGCCATACTTTTCATTTGACAGAGCCGAGCACATTTCTCCACGTTCCGATACCTACAGAGCAGGAAGCCTAAAGAGGCGCCTATATGACCAGGAAGCAGGCAGGCCAGGCTGAGGCCAGCAAATATAAAATCGGAACGTGCGGGACTCTTTCGCATGTCGGCCGGCAAGCAGAGCTAAGGTACAAAACAGCGGAGGAGGAAAGAAAGCAACGTGGTAAAACCTTGGCGCAACAATCTCGCGAGTTAGGAAGTCTTTAGAATTCTCACCTCTCCTACACGCGCCGTCACCGATTGGGTATGCCTCGGGGGCGGGGCGGGGCTTGTTCCCGCTTCCCTTCCGCCGAGGGACGCCATTGGCCAGCGGTTGCTAAGGCGGCTCTCTCGTCTGGGAGGAGAGATTCGGAATGTCAGCGAAAGGGAGTTTTCTTAAAGGCGCAGCGAGCCGAATATCTGCCCATTGAAACCTGGGATTGGCGGCCTCAGGAAAGTATTCCGGCACGGAATGAAACAGGTGGATCCCGAAATGAGCCGAAAAGGGACGCGAAGGAAGAGCAAGGGCAACTTTACAGCAACATCACGGCAAAGATCTGTGTGTCTGGAGCCCATGCGATTGGCCCGGAGCCAAAGAGAAAAAACGATCCTTTGTGGGATTCGATACAAAGCTAGAAAGAGAGCAGGGATTCGGAATCCTTTGCAATGTTTCTCAATCTTTTAGATGTGTGGATTCGATTATAGGCAGTCCACTCATAGGGGCAAGTGAATCGGGTCTCGAGTCAACGTGGCCATACATTTCTCTCTCCAATGCTTCAATATTAGTCCTTTGGCCATAATAAGGGTATGGATTTATTTTTTTTTACAAGCAATTACGTTGTCCAGTTCTCAAATTCCATGCATGAAGCGTGTTATTAAAGAGATTATCCTCTGAAAATGTTAGCTTTTGTCAAACAGTTATATTTATAGAAGCCACTACTGACTCTTCAAAACCTATTAGACTTTTATGCAGAAAACATAAGGTGAAAAAGAATAATTATGTGTTAGAAATTACACACACACACACGTAATATTTGCACTAGGTAAGTATATATAGAATTGTAGCTGTTAACGTATAAATTAAGTTATAAAATAAAGAACCCTAAGCAGTTTACAGAGTCAGCATATTGACCCCAACAATATGGGTCCTCATTTTACTCACCTCAGAAGAATGGAAGGCTGAGTCAACCTTGATCGAACTCGTTTTGACAGTCAGCAAAATTAGCCTGCAATACTGCACTCTAACCACTATGCCATCAAAGCTCACTGTTAATTTTAACAATATTCATTTTATCTAGAGATTTAAAATAACTTCTTAATGAAGGATTTTTACTGTTATGGAAACTGAAGGTTGTAAAAATATTACTATTTTCTTGACTTTAATTGTTATATAATGACAATATGTAGATTTTAAATGCTTTTGAACCAGGAAATTAAAGTGGTAATTTTTATAGAATATTAAACCTTTTTGTGTGTGAACAGGATTCTAATGTATTAGTTTCAAAAATATTAATTTTACTAACAATCAACTATTTTCCTTTTATTTTCCTCAGCATAAAATGATCTCTACATTCATCTTAGATACTGCATTATGTTGATTTTCTGCCTGTAGCATTATCTCTGCATATGTGTGCATCAAATACAAAGCACATGTGAGTAATTTTAAAGGTAAATTGTGATGATAAATGTTAGTATTACAGAGAAATTTAGAAAACAAAATCATTGCACCAGATAGGAGAAACTGCTTATAAATTGAGGAATGTCCACATTAACAGGGCTATTTTATTGATTCTCTTTAGAGAATAAAATATTTTATAGATGTGGAGGCTGTTACACATATGATTAAAAAATAGAACATCCAAAGAACATGGGTTTCAAATATTTATTTGCAGGACTGACAGCCTGACATCAGTGCATGGGACACAATAAATTAAATAAATATTAAATAAGAAAAAAAAAGTATCCAAAATGCAGAATTGTAGGGAACACACACAAATAAAAATAAAAGTATTCACCAGTTACCTACAAATATGGAACTGGCAAAACCACATCACTCAAAAAACTAACTATAATTACTAAGACGTTCAAGTCTTTCTATGGATACTAGACAACCCTTTGGATAATAAAAAAAACCCAACATGATTCAATAACACAAGCCAGTGTCGTAATGCCACTCACTTCACTGTCTGAAATGACTGAAATGTCAACCACTTCATGTGGTTGAGCCCGAACAAACCCTGTACATTCCTGAAAACTGGAGAACCAGGCTATTCTCAAGCCATGCAGCTGTTTAAAGCATTCACACATTTCTGGCAGGAGTTTTTGTTTTTGTAGGCTGCAGTCACAAAGCGCCATCATAGCCAACCTTACTGATGACTCCTTCACATCTTAACAAGGTATCTACATTTTTGGGGGGGATATCCTCTGCTAATTGAAAAAAGCCCAAGGCAGAGGTGCAGTCCCTCGCAAAACTCTCATATGTGACATTAGATCCCAAAGACCACATGCAAATGGTGGTGTCCATTTTGCATTCCACCTATTCGCATTTCAGAAGCATGTTGTGAAATTCGGACCCATGAATGAATGAAATGCTAAGTTGATGCTATTAAATGGGCCTTAAAATGAATCAATAAAATGTTTACATGACTTATTAAACTATCTGTTCAGTGGGATTTCTTGACTCAAGGCAACATCAAAAAACCCAAGTAGTTTCAAGGTTACAAGTTACTAAGCAGCTATTTTTTTTCCAGATGAAAAAAATTGCAACAGAATTATAATAAAGCTGCCATCGTAAATATTTTTCATGGAAATAATTTGCACTGAAATCCGTTTCATTTGAGAGTACACTACTGAGGATTGGAGCGGATTTTTTCACTGCTTTTTAAATTGATCCTTCGGGTATCATCTGGGAAAATTCTGCAACTTGTTCACATGATCACAAACGCACTAACTGAACAGGAGAGTTACATCACTAGTTTCCCACCAAGTGACACATAAGCATCCAGGCTTTAGTTTTTGTCTGCCTGGGACTACAAAAATCAACTAGCTAGAGTGCCGTCAAACATCTGTCAAATTACATAACATGGTGGGTGAGCTATTTTTGGCTTAGGAGACAACATTCTATGCAACTCTCTAAGGCAACACTGAAGAGCTCCAATAAATAAACAAAATGGTTACTTCTAATTGCTTGGAATGAAATTCACGGAAGAAACAAACTGACTCCATATGCAACAATCATAATAACAACGGATTCTTACCTCAGTGAGGCTATAGGTAGGAAGGGCAAGTCTTGAAGCACTTGCCTACCACTTAATGCTGTTCATATTGCAATGGAGGAGGCACCAGGGCAAAATAGCAGCCACCAGACTGAAATTTAAAATATGTTCCTCTAGTCACCAAACGGAAGTTTTGTCAAAACGTAAAGTTCCCAGGAGATGGGAAACAGGCTTCGTTTTCTCAGCAGGCTAGAAGGCCCATTACAATATTAGTTTTCTCTAATCAAAACCAACCATTGCTCTGTTAAATTGGACAAGAGATGAATCTGCTCACTGTGATTTAAATGTGAACTACTAACCCAAAGCAAAAGCACCCTTGTTCTCTGCAGCAAGCTACTAATGATGTCTATTACCCAAACCTGCAGTTTGATTCAACTCAAGATGTCCAAATTCTCTTAAGAATTCTGTAACTGGAAATCCTTTTTCAGTCTCTCCAGGGAGTAAGAGGGAAAAAAGAAAGGAAATTAATTCCAGCCTTTGTATAAAAAAAAGAGAATATTTGCCAAGAACTGGTACTATCCTATGGTGCAATGCAGTGCAACTGAAATTCCACCTTCTCCTGTTTTAATGCCATTTCTTTTTTTCCTGACACTTAAGTATCATTAAAGGTAGTCCTCAACTTACAACAGTTAATTTAGTGACCATTCAAAGTTACAACGGCACTGAAAAAAGTGACTTATGACCATTTTTCACACTTAAAACGGTTGCAGCATCTCCCTGAGCATGCGTTCAAACTTCAGATGCATGGCAACTGACTCATATTTATGACGGTTGCAGTGTCCTGGGATCTTGTGATCACTTCCTACAACCTTCTCATAAGCAAAACCAATGGGGAAGCCAGATTCACTGAACAACTGTTACTAACGTAATAATTGCAGTGATTCACTTAACTGTGGCAAGAAAGATCATAAAATGGGGGCAAAGCTCACTGAACAAATGTCTCAGCAACAGAAATGTTGGGCTCACTGGTGGTTGCAAATCGAGGACTACCTGCATTGCAGGCAATACATGAGGAAGTGGGGAATGGCAGCTCTATTGAGAGAAAGGAAACTCCTTTTGCTTAGTCTTACCCCACCCTCCACCCCAATTTATTTTAAAGTTAGGAAAAGTGCATAAAAGGCCATCAAGTGGTAAGAGGTCCAAAGAACCTTTGTTACGACAAAAGATTACAGGCAACCCTGGTTTAGCCATCTCAATTGGACTAGCAATTTAACGGTTAAGCAAAACAGTCACGAAGTGAAACATCAATCGTTTGCATGATTTTTACTTCAGCTTTCCATTGCTTCTCCAACCTGCAAAGGCTGTAAATGAGAGGATTGATTGTTACTTTTTCAATCAAATGGTTGCTAAAAGAGACAGTTGCTAAACGAGGACTGCCTGTATTTTATTTGAAGGCTCTTTGTCAGAAAAAAAATTAAGAAGTATGTTCCAGACAAAGATGTTGCTTAGCAAGGCTGCTAAATTGGACAGAGTTAAAAAGGAGGTGAATTCATTTCGGAGTGGTCTACTACCAGCTACTCTTACCCTTAACTGCTATATCCAGCCCCTCATTCAGAGACAGTATCTCACTGACCTCAGAGGAAGCGTGGGAAAGTGCCATTCATTTCACGAGAAACAATATAATTAAGCTTAAGCCATATGATCTGCGCACACCTTAAGCCTAATCCTGCAGAACACTTTTTCAAAAAATTCATAACTGAGAACCTTGCTGGTTCCACACTGCATATCTCAATACATATTTATCTTCTAGGAGGAATTATTACTATGCCACTGGCTCCAATAAAAAAAACTAAACAGAACAAAAGGTTTCATGTAGGTAAACAACTTCTCAAATACACAAATAAAACGGCTGAAATCACAACTGCAGCACATACATGTTCCAATTGCACATATTAACTGTTCCATTACTTCCCTGAAAATTATTGGTATAAATATTTCTGAACAGCAATTCAGAACTATGTCCAACCCTGAGAAAAATTACCATGATCAGCAACCACCGTCCCATGGAAGGCCTCTTGTACTTTTAGGCCTGCATGTTCTTTTCACAACATGCCCACGGCCCCTTTGCATAACTCAATCGTCTACACCTTCACTTGGGAGTTTGCTTCACTCTGAATACGTATATTTTGTGCTGTCAAATGGTACTGATTAGAATGATTCCACATACCCCCTCACTTGCCTAAAAGCCCAAGTCAGATCTCTCTTCATTTTATCCCCACAACAGCCACTCACAGAGGGAGGTTGGGCTGAGAGAAATGGATCCAAAATCATCCAATCAGCTTCCAGGGCAGAGGATGAACCTGAACCGTGAATTTCCTTAGTCTTCATCCAGAATCTTAACCTCTATACCACTTTACTGATCTGTTCCCATGCAGGCTTAGAGTGGCCTTTTTACTCTCTACAGAGCAACCTAGAATATGCAGCAATCGCTTTGTTGATGTGGGTTTTACTGGCCTTACGTAAGCCGTATCAGTTGCCTGAAAAGACCGAGAAACTGGGACAGATGGAAAGAAGGGCAGATTACAAGATTATAGTTACAAAGCCAGCTAAAGGAAAACTGCACCCAGCAGAATAAGTCAGGATGATAAGGAAACTTGAAGGTGGATTGCATATGTCACAGGGGAGATTCACGGACAGACTCAAAATCTCCTTAAGCAAAGCCATCCATTAAATCAAAATATGCCCTCAGCTACTGTCCCTTCTCTCCAAATAGTCCTTTTCCCCTCAGACTGCATTAGGTGCCCTGCTTCTCCTTTTCCCAATCTACCTAGATAGGCAACCCTACATTCTCTGAAGAAACACAATAATTGGGAAATGTGGCAGAATAGAAGAGCTGAAAATGGCTAGTGCAAAAAAGGTGCTTTCAAGTCAACCAAGAGGCATCTCCAAACATTACAGCTCTACATGCACATTGCTGTAGGATTTGTCCACAGTCCATTCGCTTTGGTCCTCGTTTTCACTGTTGATGTATCGAGCCATTTCCTCCTGGAACTGGAGCTGTCGCCTCTTATTGGGATCAACATTAATCCAATTGTTAGCAATCCACTTGGTTCCTTCAGTCACCAAACAGCCTCCATGTAAAGAGTATTCATCAACATCACCAACCCAGCCTGGAAAGAAACAAGATTCCAGGGATCAACTTCACACAAATGCTGCTCAATTTTTTCTGCAGCGCTAAGCTTTCCAAAATAGCCAGTGGAGGATAAATAAAAGCCACTCCATGTCACCTTGTGGGAGAGGTGGGCGAGATAAAAATCTAATCAATATATTAAATAAACAAAAAAGAAAGGTTGTTATCTGGTTGCCACAGGAAGAAACTTACCTTCCCCATCGGGCAGGTAATTATACCAGAAAACAGCAGTGCCTTGCAGAGGTTTTACACGTAGATTTCCCTTATCACAGTGCTTTCGAGTATCACGTAGATCAACGTCATTCTGGATTAGAGACTGAAGAAAGGGTGTCTGTTAGGGAACGGATAAAAGGGCCTCTTCAATTACCATTATTCATTCCCCCTTATATAGAGGCCTCCCATTAAAACACCTCTCTATCTATGAAACCAGCAATAAAAATCTCATATTTTAAATCAGTCCATGCTATTTAATTAGCAACTAAATAAAAAAAGCCCTTAATTTATTGGCCAACAGCTTTTTTTTTCTTATTACAAGGAATGTATGCTAAGCCTCTTCTTGCAGAATACTCCCAAATAAAATTTAAACAGCTGACATCCACCATCCTATTTTGCGAGGTTATTCAGAGCAAACACCTCCACTATCCAGTGGAGAATTCCTGGTATCTACTAGAATTGCAAATTAAGCTTAGTTTAGATCTCTTATAATTTTTTGTGTGATTTTAGACTGTTGTAAACTGTTCT
>JAPKID020005037.1:0-11344 GCA_026931265.2 Tropidonophis doriae | reverse complement strand
TTAAATTAAAAAAAGAACTGGTGTTGCCTCGGAAGTGGGGGGTAGTCTTATACGGCGAATATAGGCTTAAACCTGTTATTTAAACTGTAAAATTAGGGGGTCGTCTTATACGCCCGGTCGTCTTATACGCCGGAAAATACGGTATACAAATTAGTATACAGATACGGAGATATCTGGAATTTCAACGGTATGCTATGGATATGGCCAAATGACACAAGCACTCAAATATCACTGTTTTATTTTCTATGTGTCATTCAACAGCATTGTGAAAAAACATACCAGTTCCTTGCACATTTCCTTACAAATATGCCCCCCTCCCCTAGCCCCCCAAAAATTGCAATGCAAGGATTCTGATAGGTGCAAAATCATTAAGTGGGTTCTTTTCATCCTTGTTGGAAACCCCAATAGGATCCAATATCCTGGAAAATATCAGGAAAAATGTATCTTCCTATCACAATTGCATTGTGTTTTGAGAATGCTCTTGACGCAATTAGAGCAGTAAATGTTTGACTCTTTCTCCTTCTGTCCTAGCCACTTTTTATAGAGGCATGATTGAGAGTGTTTTAATAAACTGCATCACTGGTTTGGTGGCAGCAGTCTCACATAGAAAGTCAATACAGAGAGTGATGGTAAGGACAACTGAAAATATAGGAAGCTTGCTTCCTGTCATTCAGGATACTGTTTATAAGTGCTATGTGATTAGAGCTCAAAGCATTGTTAGAGACCCCACACACCCACTTTACGGTCTTTTTCTGTTGCTCCCCTCTGGAAGGAGGTTTCAAAGTTTTTTTAGCAGGACTACCAGATTCTGTGACAGCTTTGTACCCTTTGCCATCTATCTGGCAAACTCACAAGATTTGTTTTTTTCACCATGTACATGTATACCTCTGAACTAAACTGTTTTTTCTCTGTGTCATATATGTGGGTATATGCATAATTTTGTGTTCATTCATTTATTCATTCTGTCATGGTTATATAGCCTTGATGGCGAACCTATGGCATGCACCGGAGCCATATTTGATGGCACGGCAGCCAACACCTCCCGAACTTCTGGTAAGACAGGGGTGGGCAAACTTTGCAACTTGAAATCTGAAGGACTTCAACTCCCAGACTTCTTCAGCCAGCTTTGTTCCCAGAATTCTGGGTGCTGAAGTCCTTCAGACTTCAAGTTACAAAGTTTGCCCACCCCTGGGTTAGACCGTTGGGAGCCTTGGAAGTTGGGAAATGACCCATTTCGGCTTGGGGGGGGGGGGGAGAGGGAGGATATTTTCCCCGTCCCCAGGCTTCAGGAAAGCTTCCAGAGCCTGGGGAGGGGTACGTGCGGTCTTGTGCGCAAGTGTGGTGGGGTCTCACACGCATGCGCAGGGGATGGGGAGATTGAGTAGGCACACCGCGCAGTAAGAAAGTTTCGCCACCACTGTTCTATAGTGTATGTCGGGGGTGGTGACACTTACGAGCTGGATGCAACGAAATTTAATTTTAATGTATGCCGATTAGTGTACATTCAAAGTGACAATAAAGTTGTTATTCTGTTCTATTCTATTGCACCCTACTCTACTCTTTATCTGGAGACTAAACCGACTACCTCAAGCGGTAGATGTTGGACAGGTGCGAGTTTCTTGTTTCCTGCAAGACTTACATTGTTTCATAGAGTTTGTGCTACGCTTCCTAGACAATCGTTTTTCGTCTCGTGCATTATAATTTCCCGTAATTGATTTACAGCCGGTGTTTTTTTTAAAAAAATCCAAAAATCTCGTTTTGGGCGCCAGGCGGCCACGAATCCTCCAAAAGGAAAGCTACGGTGGGAAAAAAACACATTCCGACGCGACTCAATAGGGGGCGCCCAAAGGCAATGGAAAGAGCTTCCACGCGCTTTATTCCTCGACCCCTCTCTCGCTCACTTTCTCTCGCCTTGGCGTCAACATTGAGTTCTGGTTCCGGTTCCGGCTAGTTCGTGGTTCGTAAGAATGGCAATGCAGGCGGAGTGGGTAGAGCGGCTGCAGCGCCAGGTCAGAGGCTTCTCCGGGTGGGTTGGGCGCGGTTTCGGGGGAAAAGACAAGAGGGAAGCCGGGAACGGTCCTCGCTTTTCTCCGAAGACGCGCCGGAGAGCCTCTTCCTCTCTGCCGGCTGCGCTTCCGGCGGACGCGTTTGCCACGCTTGGAGCTTGCGCGGGGAAGCGTTGGGGCTTTTCTCCTTTTGTCTCCTCGGAGTCTCCCCTTCGCCCTTTTCAAAGGGGTTTACTTTCATATCCTTGGCCGGCCTTAAAGCGGGGCCGTGAAATGAATTTCCTAAAGGCGAAGATTGAACAGGGAGGGGAGCGCAACCTTTGCTCCCTGCTCGACTGCGCTGTGCCAGGCGAGAGAAGGAGAGATGGCGTGGCGAAGACAGGCTACAATTAAAAGCGTTTTAAACTTTGCATATTTTGTCAGGGGAGAATAAGTTCCTTCTTGACTGACAAAAAAGAATCATGTCAAGTCTAGGGAAAAAGAAGTAATAAAAGCAGATTACCTACTGTCTCACCTCTTTCTATCTTCGTTTGTAGACAGCTTTCTGTATTTTCGTTGATATTTTCTTAATATTAAAGCGTAATAGTGTGTAATAATTTCTATTTACGTATGCATTCTGCTGGTCAGATCTCTAACACAGGTAGTCCTCGACTTACAATAGTTCACCTAGGGACTGTTCAAAGTTACAGCGGCACTGAAAAAAGAGACATGATCATTTTTCACATTTATGATTGTTAACAGCAGCCCCATGATTATGTGATTTACATTGGGATGCTTGACAACTGACTCACATTTATGACAGTTGCAGTGTCCCAGAGTCATGTGATCCCCTTTTTGGGACCTGCTGACAAGCAAAGTCAAGGGGGAAGCCTGATTCACTTAACAACCACGTTACTAATTCAATAACTGCAGTGATTCACTTAGCAAATGTTCCAAGAAAAGTTGTAAAATGAGGCAAAACTCACTTAACAATTTTCTCACTTAGCAACATAAATTTTTGGCTCAACTATGGTCTTAAGTTGAGGAGTAGCTGTATTTGCTGCCCAAAACATCAAATAGTTTTTTTATGGGACAAATTTAGTTATTTGATGAAAAGATCTATGGTAAAAACTGAATGTGTCATTACACACCTATCGATTTATCCTTAGTTTTTACCAGTCTATGGCAAGGTTGACATTTCCTGACAGCAAAGGAAAGGATGTCAGAAGTTAAAGTATTCTGCACTTGGTTATCATAAACAGAATTGCACGATTTTCTCTGTGTAATGAAATGTTTTCTCCCTTTTCTATTTGGCTTACAAAACAGAAAAGGGAGAAAATGAGCAAAAGGGAGGAAATGAGCAAAAAACAGCATCTTCTTCTCTCATTTCTGCCCTCTCCAGCCCCCAGGAGCCCTCTGAAAGCCTAAAGGCTATGCACAGCCATTTTGGTGAAGGGGGCGGGGTTTCGGGAGGCAAAAAATGCAGTTTCAGTGTATAAAATGCACCCAGATTTTTAGCCTCTTTTTTGAGGGAATGAAAAGACTTTTTCAGTCTTATACTCTGAAAAATACAATAGATTGATTTTTAAAATTCGAGGATGCAAAAGATACAGATTAATTGATGACTGAAATCAGCAATATTAATTTACTATATATGTTTTCCTAAGATATAACATTTCATACATGGTGAAGAAATAAGAGTGGTACACTTATTTACTTGTAGAAAATAAACTGTAGTATTGAAAAAAAATCATTGTTGCTTTTTAGGAAAGAGAAATCAAGATTTTGACTGCTGAAATAGATCATTTGAAAAACTACGGATGCTTGGGAGCTTCACCAACCTTGGAAGAATTGCGGGAAGAAAATGCAAAATTAAAATATCGCTTAAATATCCTGCAAAAGGTATGATTTTGAACTTTCTGACAGCAAACATTGTGAATAAGGAAAATTTACATTCTTGCAGATCTGAAAGAATCATTTTTTATGAAAATCATGAGCATTGTGTGCTTCTAAGCTGCTGGAGAGGTTTCCAGAACTGAAGAGACCACTGTGTCAAAGCTAAATAAATTGAAAATAGAAGACATTGCATCAGGAAGTGGTTAGTGCACAGTAATAACATAGAAAACCGATAGTGGGAAACGACAGTGGTTCATGAAGTCTGCTCTCTGAGGTTTTGGTTTTTGTTTAAAGTTAAGAAAGGGTTAATTAGGACAAAATTGAGCACCACACCCAGAGGAGAAAATGAAAACAGAAAGGTTGTGGGAGAAGAATTGCAGTGGAAAATAGCTCTAGTTCAAGAGCTGCAAGGAATTTTCTCTCTTGACGTACAGTGGATATAAAAAGCCTACACACCCCTGATGAAATGCCAGATTTTTTGAGAAGTAAAAAATCAGATCAAAATAATCATTCAGAATTTTTTCTACCTTTCATATAATTTATAAACTCTGCAATTCAATTGAAAAACAAAACAAAGCTTTTAAGGGGAAAATAACAGTAAAACTATAATAATGTGGCTGCATAAAAATTCAAACCTATAAACTCATACTTTATTGAAACAGCTTTTGATTTTATTACAGCATTCAGTCTTTTGGGGTAGGAACCTTATCAGCGTGTTACATCTTGACTTTGGAATCTGTCCGTTCTTCTTTGGAAACGCACTCCAATCACATTGGAAGACATCTCCTATGGACAAACCTCTTTAGGTTATCCCACAGATTTTCAGTTGCATTCAGGGCACGGCTCTGGCTGGCCCATTCCAAAACTTTGATCATCGTCTGGTGAAGCCATTATTTTGATTTGGATATATGCTTTGGGTCATTATAGGTGAAATTCATCTTCAGCTTTAGCAGAGGCCTGAAGATTGTGTGCCAAAATTAACCGATATTTCGAACTGTTCATAATTCCTTCTACCTTGACTGAAGCCCCAGTTCTAGCTGAAAAAAAGCAGCCTCATACCATGATGCTGCCACCTCCATGTTTCGTTTTGATACAGTGTACATTTGACGGTGCACAATGTTGCTTTTGTGTGCCAAACATACTTTTTGGAATTATGGCAAATAAAAAATTCAACCTTGATCTCAACAGACCGTAATAAATTGGAGGGACATCCAGTTCTTGATGATGTCATTGTTATGCCATTTGTTAATGATAGTTTTCATTGTGTTCCATGGTTCAATGCTTGGAATTTTTTTGTACCCTTCTCCTGATTGACCCAGCAGTGAAATCCCTTAGATACTTTCTAAGCTCTTTTCAGACCATGGCTTTTGCTATAAGAGGCAACTGAGTAAATGTCAGAAAAATCCTAATAGAACAGCTGAACTTTATGTATGCTTGATCAGAGTCATTTCAATTGATGGTATGTGTGTCCTGTCTATTTCGAATGGGAGTTGTTAATTTTGAACACAACCACCCTAAGAGGATGTACACACTTTTGCACCCACATTATTGTATGTTTTTATTGTTATTTTCCCACTCTCCCAAGATTTCAGGGTTTTTTAATTGAATTGTACAGCTTATATGCTATATTAAAGATGGAAAAAATTCTGAAGTGATTTATCTTGGTCTGATTTTTTTCATCTAAAAACCTGGTATTTTAACAGGGGTGTGTAGGTAGACTATCCACTATGTTGCTATTCTTAGAAATGCACTTACAGTATAAGGAATTTCCAAATAAAAGGGTTGCATGGTTATGCACATTCTCTCTCCCTCTCTCTTCCTCCTTCCCCCCCCTCTCTGTCACACACACACAGGGGAGGGAGGTAAAATCCAACAAATCTATCAGAATTGTTTCGAGGAGTGGTGACACATCATGTAACGTGAACTTTTTCATTCTTTCTAATTCAGAAACATAAATGTGTGTGTGTGTATGTATATATATGTGTGTGTGTTAGTATTATGAGCTGATCAATAAATTAAATTAGAGAGACATACATACATACATACATACATACATACATACACACACACACGACAATCTAACTAAAACTATTTGTAAAATTCTAATTTGAAAGGATGGGAAATGAATAACTAGGACTTTCTTATTATGTTTATAATTTGAAATTACATTTTGAATTCTTAGCTCCATGGAAGTATACCTTCATATCTATTTGAATTCATTATTAATAATGTTAAATAATTAATAATAATGAATTGATAAATACTTAAAATTATTAAGTAATGTTATTTTGTATTCCTTTTTAGGGCCTTCAGGAGGAAAGACGTAGAGAAAAATCATTCAAAGGCATGATTAATATCAATCACAGGATTCAAGAAATTTTTAAGGCAGCTATCAAAGCTGCATATCCTGATTTAGAAAACCCACCATTGGCAGTAACACCAAGTCAACAGTCCAAGTTTGGTGATTACCAGTGCAACAGTGCTATGAGCATATCTCAGGTAATTGACAGTATGTGTACTTTTCATAGATATTTTTTGCTGCATCTCAAACAGATAGGATTATCACAACATACTACCATGCTACAATTTGAGTGTCCCAATTAGACAATTGATCTGTTCTTATTAGACAGTTCTTTTTCCATAGATCTGTCACAATGTTATTAAGCCTTTGAATTGTGGCAATGCTTTGTAAATAACTTGAAAAAGTGTAGTCATGTGAATAGCACAGTATGGTGATATTATTTTGGACTTCAAGACTTCTCAAAATTTGGTTTGGTGATTATATAGCCAAAAATCAAATATTTCAGTGGAAACTGTCAAACTGTTTGCATGTTTTTTATTCTAACTGTTCCTGCATCTTCTTTTTTTGTGCAATTTAAAGCAGATAACTTACTAATAATATGTACTGAAAGGAGAGCAGAAGTGACAAAGGACAAGATTAACAATCTAGCAATTAAAAAAACAGTAATAAAAAATTAGGAGAATCTTTTAGGCCAAAAGTTTTAAATGCTGTAGTGATAGGGCAGCAAAAATGTGCAATGTCTTTCTGCGAATTGAATTAAAGATCATATTCATTGTTCCAAATAAATGTAGGTTAAACTTCTGTAAGAGGATTTATAGGGATGATTTATTTATATAATAAATGTTTCTAAATGAACTATTGCTTTTTCCCCTTCCATTCTTGATCTGAAAATTTCTAGGTACAGTCTATTGTACAATGCAAAATAGTTAAACATATACATTTGAGTGCTATAACAAATAGCAATATAAATATTCCCACATACATAACTCATGCTATTGCTTTTGGGAGTAAGTAGTATTAGGCAAAGAGCAGGAAAAAATATAAAAACCAGTAATCTAAAGAATTAAGACCCAAGTTAAGGAAGAATTTTGAACATTTTGAACTTTTCCTGTGGTTGGTGGTGATTGGAGATGCTGCTGGAGGGGGGAATCAAAGACTCAAAAAGGAGGAGTAGGTATTGACTATTTCATTTGAATTTTTCCTGTGGCTGGTGGTGATTGGAGGGCTGCTGGATAGGGGAAATCAAAGACACAAAAAGGAGGAGAAGGTAGTGGCTATTTCATTTGAACTTTTCCTGTGGCTGGTGGTGATTGGAGGTGCTGCTGGAGGGGGGAATCAAAGACACAAAAAGGAGGAGTAGGTAGTGGCCCCTACATGTACAGGGAAAAAATCATTGTATCAAGTTGTTATGGCATGCAGTGCCCTATAATAGCATCATGAGGGGAGAAGTTGAAACAGCTTATACTCAGGATGCGAGGGGTCTGTAGATCTTTTTTCAGCCATTTTCTCATATAACATACAACATCTAGGATTTTTATGTTCTGTAAAAGAAGATGTTTGGAGATAATTGCATATCAACTCTCATTGGTGATAATGAATTTAGGGATGAGTTCAGGGAAACTTACTCTGAATTAATATAATTAGGAAGAAAGTTACTCCTAATTATTACTCTGAACAAAACAACGAAGTAAAAAAGTGGGTCATTTAGAGATCCAAAAATAATGGAAATTGTTATTTTTCAATCCCTATCAGCTCAGAAATCTGTTTTAAATATAAGAAACATAAGATAACCTTTATTGTCATTTTTTTCTATATGCACACTGGCACACTAAACATGAAATTCTGTTGCCTTCTCTCAAAAGTGTACACATATAATACATATATAGACATGCTATATACATACATACATATATATCTACACTCTACCATATAAATACATATAAATATTAAATCATTGCCCATCTTGAATACATAGTGGAAATAGGAAGGTTGATATGGTGTCACTTATATGTGGTATAAGGAGAAGCCTGTTTATGTGCAAAGGATTATTATTTATGATGAAAGAATATAATATAATATATTTTCTTCACTTAATTCATCCTCTATTATTTATTTCCTTATCTTTTAGCTTTTACCATTTGGGCCTATAGATACCAGTTTTGGTCAACCAAAGCTTACATGGAATAGTTTTTAGTAAAAATAAGAAACAGCACGTTAGATTTCCATCCTCCATTGTAGTTATGCCATATGCAATTTCCCTACTAATCCTAAAGGCACAATAATTAACCATTTTGGCCAATGTGTCACAAGGACAATCTTAAGTCTTAGAAGCCAATATGCTTTTGTTTGCATCCCACTAGCTGGGATGTTTATATAGTCCTAATATATTCATCCACATGGGTACAATTTTTGTAATGTTTTATCATCAATTCAATCAATGCATGTTCACAGTGTAACTCACACTTTTTTCTTAATTGCCTAGAAAAGTAGTTGGATAGCTTGGCAAAGTGGCCTGGCAGTAATCTCATTGATACGTGCCAGCCATCAGGTTCTCTGCATGAATGTATTGGAGTAAATGAACCATATTTTTTTTTTAAAAGCTCATTAGTACTGAGATTGGAAGCCGTCCAACTCAACACAAACTTGCAATGCCTTTTAGAGAATATAGTTTGACTATTATTTTACTCCAAGGAAACACTGGCTAGCTATCTTGTCCAATATGGGTTTTTGTTTCTTCTCAAAATAGGCATGGGCAAAAGTTGGTAATGGACTGTTTCCGCCAATTACATGTGCTTTTGAACTCTTCCTAGGTCATATTCGAGATGTGATGCTACTGAAGCTTTTTTCTTCAAATTTTACAAAAGTTATATTTGCTTCACTGATTACTTTCATATATTGGAATTATTCTGATGAACAGGCAAACTTTCTGAGTACTTGATAAATTTAAAATTTTAACATTTTAAAATGATTCCATTTCTTTTGCCTCTTGTGCTATGAAAGTAAACTTACCAGCAGATTATCATAGCCAGAGTAAAAACAGTTTTAAGTTTTTTCTCATTCTGGTTTCAGTCATTTAAAATAAACATATTCTTATATGAGGTGGTATTAGGTTTTAGAATCTATATGTATGTACCATACCCTTTTCATTTAACTTCACATTGATACAGAACAAAGATTCTAGAGGGACGTATGTGTATGTAGGAGAGCTTTATATCTCTTAGCCGCTGTGATTTTTTTTCTGAACTCCTTGGTTGACTTTCATTCACAATATAACATTCTAGTAAGTGGAAAGACAAACATGATTCTGATAATTCTTTCTACCTTAATAATTAATCAGCAAATACATAGATGTACTTCAGAGTATGTTTTGAGGAATCAGTCAATGCGTATGAAACAATCTAAAGAGTTAATTTGTTAGAAGGGAACAGTCCAAAAATGAAAGAATGTAGAATCAGATCTTTGGGATCAAGTAAACATTTAGATTTTGGCATAAATAGTAGATACTTCTTTTTTTTAAATGTCTCACAGTTAATATAACACCATGCATTTTTGGAGAGGTGGCCATGAAATGGAAGCTGAACTGATCTGGTGTAGTCATATCAAAATAGAATCACAGTTATTTGGTATCCTCAGCTTCAGATTCTTAGAAGTATGTATAAATGACTCTGTGTCCTTGGATGTTTGGGGCATTATTTTTTAACTTGGGGATTCCAAACAGGTTTTTATAAATAATAAGGTCTATTATCCTTGTCAAAGCAGGTTAAATGATAGATCTGTAGGATATTGGCCGTGGCATTGTGTGCCTGACTGTGTTTCCAGTCAATAAGCAATTACACTGACTCCTTTCCTTATTTTCAGATACTGCTCAAGACTAAGGAGCAAAAAGTAAGCCCAAGAGATATTGCTGACAAGATTGCCAGAAATATTCCAGACAATGAATGCATTGAGAAAATTGAAATCGCTGGACCTGGTACAGTTACTCTATCTTTAATATAAGTAAAAACAGAATTTTCTACCAATATATATTATAATAAAATTAAGGTGACAGTATCATGTTCTGGCACTTGCTGAACATGCTTCTTCCTAATTATTGAGTAAGTCTGTTAATAGAAGTGTGTTTCTATCTGGTATAAGTATGCATAGCTTTTTTGGCATAAACTTTCATTTGTGTTGAACTGAAGATTTATATTGTGATTGCAAATATTACACTAATCTGCTGCATTGTCAAAACAAATATTGCGCTAATCTGCCGCAAAATACTTTCTTTCATATTTATGTTCTTGATGACCATTTTAATTTTGATGACTCTATAGGTTTCATCAATGTACACTTGAAGAAAGATTTTGTATCCAGACAGCTGAGCAGTGTGCTAATGAATGGAGTTCAACCACCTGCTACTGGTGAAAGAAAAAAGGTGAACAGTAAATGGCTGTTGGTATCCTATCTTACCCGACAAGTTCATTTTGGCTTTGCAAAAAATGAATGTTTTTTTAATATGTAGCTTTCTTTGAACCTCTGTACAAACTCTTTCATAATGTTGAAACGGGTTTTTCACAGTATTCCAGGAAAGACAGTGAATGACAGTAAAACCAGCTAAAGCTTATAAACACAGAAGACTATCTATGTCCTCCTTTAGATTATGATCCGGATTAATAATGCAAGCTTCCAAAAATTTTGTCCTTTTAAATATAGAAATTGGTTATTTTCCTTTCAAAGGAACATTTGTACAAAACACAAATAACTTACAGTATTTATTTCATTTGTTTGATCTTTATACTACCTTTTTGAATAGATAAATCAAGGTGGCAAACATACATAATACTCTCTCCTCCTATTTTCCTCACAATAACCCTGTGAAGGAATTGGTCTGAGAGAGGATGATTGGTCCAATGTCACTGTGCCAGATTTTATGCCCAAGTCAGGACTAGGACTCACAGTCTCCTGGTTTCTAGGCCAGCACCTTAATCACTACATCAAACGAGTATTATATGTTGTTAGTGCATCCATGGACTCCCAAGATAATGGAGTGGATGTGGAATAGTCATGGCCGGAAGTGTTGGCACCCCAGAAATTTTTCCAGAAAGTCAAGTATTTCTCACAGAAAAGTATTGCATTAACACATGTTTTGCTATACACATGTTTATTCCCTTTGTGTGTATTG
>JAPKID020005036.1:0-11344 GCA_026931265.2 Tropidonophis doriae | reverse complement strand
GAAGAGCTTCCTAGACAGCTATATTAACCCATTTTCAGTTACTAACCCTTAATACTACCTCATGTTAACTTTTAGAATATGGGAGATTAAGCTTTCCATGATTTAGCAATAGCAACAGCAAAATAAAGAACCCTAAACTCACAGAGGTAAATGCTAGATATTTGAATTCTGAATGAAAAGAAAATATAGCCATGTTTCCAGAGGAAGCTGCAAGGTTTGTAAAAAAAAAAGTCAATAAAATTTTGTGGCCACATGCACAAAACTGAGTCCTCATCTGTTCTCCCCCCTCCCCTGTGTCGCACACATAACGCACATTAAAAGGTGGCAGGGCTCCAATTGTCTGTTCACCGTTGAAATTTCAAAGTTTTGGGTATTTTATTCTCCCCTTCCCCAAAATATGCCCCTCTTTTTCTTTTCTTCTTTTGTCTTCTCTTTTGACACAAGAAAAAAACTGTTGGTTCTATGAATACAGAATTGTCATAGTTAATCAGGTTTATTTCCTGTGGCAAGATGCCATTTCATGATAAATCTAATTTACTGCTATAAGAATACTGTATTCCTCAATAAGAAGTGCCATCCATCTGGAGCTTACCCATTTTCTAAAAGTCAATAGTTAAAGTTTTAGAAGAATGCTTCAGTGGATTCTACTTTTGTTCTATTTTAAAACATGCGACTTTTCAGCATTTGATACACAGATGTATGATTTATACTAAGTAGGACAAGAAAATGATGGGAGGCTGCAAAAATAGACCAGGAGGACTATTTAGATCTATAAAATAGAAAAAAAAAGAATTCCATGCCCATCACTTACATTAGATGAGGGCTTTCAATGAAATCATAACTTCCACATTGTATCATTTATTCAAAGTTCTGGCATTCTTCCAAAAATGATCAGAACATTAAGTAAAGGACTGAATGGATCTTAAACTATAACCAAATGTGGTTTCATTATTGATATTGTAGTGTATGAGCTCTTTCTCTGAAATCGGCATTTGCATAATGCATTTTGACTTGAAGCATTCTTAGGCACATGGCACAGCAGGTGTTGATATCAATGCCATGAGATTCCTTGTCTGCAAGCAAATATAGCAAGTGCTTAGAACTTCATAGGGGATTCATGGAAGGCAATTGCATAAAATGGGAAATTGTTTTTTGCTTTTGGTTTTAAATGACCAAATGGGAAAGCAGATTTTAATCCTAAATATTGGCAGGGTGTATAAATGTTGCAAAATGGGACCTCCATTGTAAACATTTTTAACATGGCCTATATCTTTAGGGTTTTCTTGGATCCTACAAGCATGCAGATGTTGCTTTGCTGCATTCTGAATTGTTGTTGTTTTATTTTTTCCCAGATCATTTCTCTGCAAACAAAATGAAGGGAAGGGAACATCTGTTGGAATTGTCATACTTAATTAATTCCCCTTCTATTTTTTGAAAGAATGAGATAGTTTTCCCAGAGCAAATTTACTTAATATAATTTAGCTAGAATAACCATAACAATTATCCAAATTATAATCCTCCACTTTGAGTTTATGTAGTCAGACATACCATTTTAAATGCTAGCTGATGAAATATTGAGATGTCTACTTGCAAGAGACAGCATTTTTTTGGTCTTATGATGAACCATTTATATAGGTCTTCGACATGATTTGATTTATTAATTGATATAAACTCTACATGAATATGAATGCACTTATAGTATATCCTCTAGAAAACTTGTACAATTTTAAAGATTTTTATTAGAATTTGCACAAGCTTAAGACTCATAATTATTTATCTCTGTGCTGGAATAAAAATTATGCCTCTGTTCCAAAGTATCACCAATTAAAAATGATACATCAACAAACCATTTTTCGGGCTTATACAGAAGTTTGGCCCTCAAATTTACAACTAACGCAGCATCTGGTGCTGCAGTGGTTCAGTGATTAGAGTGCAGTACTGCAAGTTACTTCTGCTGATTGCCAGCTGACTGTAATTTGGCAGTTCGAATCTCAACAGGCTTAAGGTTGCCTCAGGCTTCATCCTTCTGAGGTCAGTAAAATGGGAACCCAAATTGTTGGGGGAAATAGACTGACGTTGTAAACTGCTTACGGAGGGCTTTAAAGCACTGTGAAGCAGTATTTAAGTCTAAGTGCTATTGCTATCCTCACAGTCACATGATCAAAATTTGGACACTTTCCAACCAGCAGTTTAAATTCAGCCTATTCTAGGCTTGAATTTGTTTTAAAAAGTTATTTCACTGGAAGTTGTCTGGCTACACAAATATGGTACAATATGGGTGTTTTGAGACCAAGGGGCCGAACATGTGCTA
Source organism: Tropidonophis doriae (assembly GCA_026931265.2). NCBI lineage: Eukaryota > Metazoa > Chordata > Lepidosauria > Squamata > Natricidae > Tropidonophis > Tropidonophis doriae. The sequence continues at coordinate 9,033 of JAPKID020005036.1, read as the reverse complement.
ATTTCAACTTAACATTTAAAGCAACAAGCCACATTAGACATTTCCAAGTGGTAAAATGTGTTTGTGGTTTGTTAACTGAAGACTATCTGTATATACTATTCTGAAATATACTGTGAAATACTAGTAGGGTATGAGGTAAATGTTAAACAGAAATAAACATTAATGTCTGTAATTTAGATATTTAGAGTAATCTCTCTAAAGTTTTATTCAAATTAATAAATTAAGTGATCCATGGACTTTAAAATACTTATATACTTCAACAAGAATTTGGGGGGGGGGGAGGCAAAACTCGCACAAACAAACAGGAGAAGATTCTGAACAGCATTTTCCCTCAGTATATCTTTTGGGTATAATGAGGAATAGCAGTCCCATCCATCACTACCACCACAAAGTCGGATGTCTGAGTCATCGGAGAAGCATCTGATTCACTGGACAAGTGGAAGAGGGGAAAAACCCTTTCTTCCATTCAAGAATAAGTGAACTAACTACAGCACTTGCTGGAGCTGAGTCATTCGATAGTGAACCTTATCCAGTAATTTAGCTCCAGCATTCTTCCTCCCAGAATATAACAAGGTAACTATCATGGGTTTTCAATCTTGCATCTGATACGTTTTAAGTCTGTGTCAGATGGTCAGTTGAGAGTTAGTAAGTACCTGAAGCAGAAGGGTAATTCATAGACATTGTCGTGCATAATAAGAAACCGACGGCTTTCTTGGATTTGCTGATGTCACCAGCATCTGTCAACACTGACTATCTGCATCTTAAGGACAATAGCTTTTCTATTTATTACAAAGATAAATAATATTTTCATACAATGATTAGTTGCCAAGCCATTGGTCCATGATAGATCTCAAACCATTATACTTCACAGTATTCTAAAAAAAAACAAAAAAACCCTGAGATATCTGCTTTTCAAAGCTAATGGGATTATGTATTTGTTTATATTTAGAGACAATGAACAATTTTGTCAATACAGAGGACAGCAGGGCAGCTGTATACTACAGGCAAAAAGTTTCTTTTTCTTTTACTACAGAAGAGGGAGAGATTTGCATATAAGGATTATCATTTTACCAACTTTGTCCAGGAAGTACAATGCATACCTACCAGTTCCAGCAAAGTTTATGGTCTGTGTAAGCCTTATAATATTCTTAGAGTTTTGTGAAGCTCTCATTCACAATTAAGAAGTGTGAATCTCCAAGACTTCATAATTATCTGAAAATCTCTGGGCAAAAGATGGAAAGAAAATTTAAGTAAGGTGCTGTTATTCAAGCCTGAAGGATGTTATTGTCAGTTTTGGAAGCCATTTTTTTTTTCATTTAACTTCCTGACTGCCACATATTTTAGCCTGTGAAATTGAGAGAGGTTTTTTTTTGGGTGGAATGGTGGAAACCTAGCCATAACAACATTCCTTACTCTGCAAGTCAAGGACACTGGCCTGCATCTGGATGGGAGTAGCTGGAGATTGTCTCCAGTTGCAGTGGAAGAATAAATTGGACCCAGTGATGGGATTCAGCCAGTTTGCACCATTTCATGAGAACTGGTTATTAACTTTCTGAGCAGTTTGGTGAACTGGTTGTTGAAAGTAATTATTAGGGCAGAGAACCAGTTATTAAATGATTTGAATCCCACTACTGATTAGACCATGTGATGAACTTGTAGGTGTGGGGCAGAATTGTGAACTTTCAACTGAGTGTGGAAAACCTGGAAGCTTTCAGATTTGGATTTTCTCAGATGGGCCAACATGACATCTCTAATAAAGTGGAACTTTGTACTTCTAGCCTTGGAGTTTTATTTCATTCAGTGTTTTTTGGAATCCTGACCGTTATATTTTTAGGCATATTTCACTGAAATCACTCTAATTTAGTTATTCAAGTTCTATCCTACAATTTTCATGAGATTCTATAAGAGAATAAGAATAAAAGAAACACAATCGGTTTGCTACTGCTAGTGCTTTATTCTTGAATGAAGATTCCAAGAAAATGTTTTTAAGAAGTTCTATGTTTGTTTTTTCATGTTCTTGAAAAAGTTTGAAAAACATGGCCTAATCTGTATTGACTTTCCAGGTTCTAGCTGTTCCTGGAATCATGCTTAACTTGTCCTGGTCATTTTCTGCTTGCTGTTACTAAGTATATGCTATATAAACATATTCAAGTGAGTGGATGAGCCTTGATATAAGGTAAATCTTGCATACTTGTATACAGGCATATGGTAAATCTTGTATACATTTGAACAGCACACACAAGGTCATCACAAAAAGAAGCACGTGAATCTCACTTTGCACTGGTATATATGATCTATGTGATTGTTAAATTCAGCGTAACAAAGTGCATAAGAAAGTAGATTCAATGCAAATTACACAATGACACTTTTACAATGTCGGCTATTTATAGTACCTAGCTTTCCTGAAAACAGACATATTTTTCAACCAAAAATGTCTAGAGGGTTGTTTAGAACCTTCTCCTAAAAATTTAGGAGTCTTTGTACCGAAATGATTTGTTGATTAGAAACAAAAAGTATTTGAAACATTAACCATAATAAGATACATACAGGGTAAAGTTTGTTCAGCAACACCTAGCAAAGTTATGACTTTTCTAGTTAGGTAGATACTGGGAGACCCCACACCCCCAACCTTGATTTATATATAAATATTTTAATTTAGTATGTAAAGATATTCTTTTTCAATTTAATGGTGCATCAAAATGTTGACAATTCTATATAGGAAAAATCTCTGCACAAGTATTACTCATAATGGATAGGCATCTATCCTCAATCCTATAAAATGGATTTCTGTATTGGGCAGGGATTTTAGATTATGTAATCTCAAAAAACCCTCCAAACCTTACATTTGATGATTATTAGAAATGACTTGTTTTTATTGTTATCAGAAGTGTTTAGATTAAGTTATGATTAATAAAATCCCAATTTTAAGAAGTCTTTTATTTATGAAAAAATCCTGGATTCTATGCAGATAATTTCTTTGGCAGTTTCCCAAGCTATCTCATAGGAAATACACATACACATAAATATATCTATCATCTCTATCTTTGTCTCTATTTCTAGCAAGTGGAAGGGTAGCATGATAATTTCTTTTAGCTAAGAGTATGATCCCTTATTTAAGATAATAGAATGAATTTTGATGATATTTTGCAACCTGAATTTTAAAATCTTGTATATTGTATTTTGGAGGATTTTCTTGAGAAAGAGAATGTAACTTAAATCTCTTCTGCGCCAGCATTTCATCCAGCTGTGAGAAAGATTCAATTATTTTTGTTTTGCAAAGGCCAAAGGAATATTACATGGCTACAACAATTAATAGACATTATTTGAGCTTTACATTGTTAAAGCTTAGTAGTGATCCTCAATGAATCTCATAGTGTTTTATCTCTTCACATGGCATTATTTCCTATTCACTTTTTTTTGTGTGAATTTCAAACACCTACATAAAAAACAAAGTTGCAGTATGAGCTGTTAATTATCCTGTCACTAGCTTCTTTTATTAATGGAATAATGCAATTTTTAACTGAAGCAAAAAGAGTGCAAATGTGATTCTTTGGATTTCTTAAGATCCCGTATCTTGCTTAATAATAAAAGAAAACCTGAGTTTTTGAATGGCAGGTTCATATTCTACTGTTAATAGCTTTCTCCTTTTGTGGGCTAGTCTTTTGTGAATTTAGTAGCACGTAGATGAATACATTGGCAACCAGGATAATAAAAGTGCCTGCCCTTTGAAATAGAGTCTCCTAAGACGTTTTGATGGTCCTAATCATACAATACAAGCTTTTAGATGATCTCAAAAAAGTTGGCTTCCCTCCCCTCCAACTCATTATTGTACACATTTGATATACATTATAAGTGTTTCTCTGCAGTTCCAGGGTGTCCTTACTGACATTCTAAGAATGGGTAACCAATCATTAGAGGAGCCTCAGAATTTCTACTACAAATAAGTAAATCAAAGATGAAACAAAGCACACACCATTATGAACAAAAGGTATCAAGGACTCACATAACCCAACCCTTAAATTACATAATAGGATGGACATAATGTGAATCTGAGTCAATCAATCAATAATAGGGTAATTAGATATATTTGCCCACCATAAAAGCAATCTAAGCAGAAGCTGAATAATTCTATAGACAATACCAAAAAGAATATGTCATACTAATTCTATATAAATAGTATCTAAACAGAGCAAAGAAATTTCTATATAAACAAAGATTAACAATCAAATGGTTAAAGCAAGAGATTGATTTAAGAATATTACAGAAATCAAGCAACTTTTATACAACAAAAGTTTCCTGAAAATAAGAAACAAGATACGTTAAAAAAATATGATTGCACACATATAAAAAAACCTATGCAAAATATTCCAAAATTGTTTGATCACTGGAGCCAAATATTATGGAATCTGAAATTAAATAAACCCTAGAAAGTATTGCCACCATTCATTAATTTCAATGCAGGTGCGCTAGTTGTATTCAGTAACTACACAGTTATATTCTGTGTTGAATCCACTTAAATATTTTTTCCTGACAAAAATTGGGTTGACATACTCCTTTGGAACCAGAGATGTGATGTATATATTGTTGAAAGAAGCTGAGATATTAAGACCACTAGGGAAGCTTCCCTAAAATCTTCCATAAAGGGAGGTAGTGTGGGTGGGACAATTTCTCTATCAAATTCTCATTTTGTTGAATCCTGTCCACAGCTGTTAATGTTATTGCTAGGGCAGTGTCAAACGGTTATTAGACAACAGTATGCAAGGAGAAAGTTTTTTGATGTGAGACTTCAAGCAAGTGGCAACTTTAATTAAATTTCTAATATATTTCTTTTAGTATTGATCATTGAGGTTAAAACTGTTCTGTGCACTCTAGACAAAAATGATTTGGGGAAAAAATGAGGGAACAAAGGAAATCCCAGTTCAAAACAAATTGGACATATTAAGCAAAGATTTACCTCTCTTGTGAAGTTTATAATTCTAGGGAAGGGGTAACGAAAGAGAAGAAGAGAGTGTCCACAGTAATGTGGACTCAATTGCAGGTAATTCTCAATTTATGACCACATTTGAGCCCAATTTCTGTTGCTAAACAAGACAATTATTAAGTGAATTTTATGACCTTTCCTGCTACTATTGTTAAGTGAATCAGACTTCTCCCTATTGACTTTGCTTCTCAGAAGTTCGCGAAAGGTGATCACATGATCCTGGAATTTTGCGACCATCATAAATATGAACCAGTTGCCAAGTCATAGGTTATGTAACTTTCAACTTCATGAACTGTTCTAAGTTGAAGACTACCTGCATAGTGGCAGCTTAGAATAGGTGAAGGAACAGGTTAGGGTCATATCATCTTGGAGACTTTCTATTAATTCAATTAGTAAGTTTCTTTTTTTATTTCACAATGCTAGTCTATTGTTTGATAAGAAACAAACCGTAAACTGACTGAGAAGGACTCCTTCGCAGACTGAGGCTCTGCCATTTAGCACTATCTTTAACCAGGTTTAGCTTTTTCTTCTTAACATCTGATTTTTCAGCTTTCAATTAAAAATATGTATCTTAAACTATGATTTGTGCAATATTTTGCTTGCTATATTTTAACTATTTAGGTTGTCAGATAATTTTTAATTTTGGAATAACATTAGTACTTGGTTCTTGCTATTCTTTTTAGCACTTTTAAACTGAGGTTTAAACTTAAAGTTTAAGATTTAAGTTACATTAAGATCTAAGCTTAAAATTTAAGTTTTTGTTCCTATAGCAGGGATGGCGAATCTTTTTTGGCTTCCTTGCCAAAAGCGTGGGAAGCATAGGGGAGGTCATGCGTGGGTATGCCACACATGTGCATGCTTCTCACCTCTGTGTGCATGCACACATGACCAGTGCCCCACCATGCTTTTGGTACTCTTTTTTCGTCCTCTTCAGGTTCCAGAGGTTTTCTAGGAGGCTGGAGAGGGCAAAAACAGTTCAGGAACAGACTTCTGGTTTGCCCGAAGGTCCATTTTTTGCCCTCTGGAGCCTTCAGGAGGCTTCCCTGAAGGCCTCTGAGGGCGAAAAACAGCCCTACTGCCAAATTGGAAGTCACTCCCAGTTTGGCCGTAAGCTGATTTTTGCCCTCCAGAAATTAACTTCATAGAAGATCTGAAAAACTTTTATTTAAGAGTGACTATAATAATAGAATTTTGTAAGTCTGTTTATGTTGTATCTCCTACTATAGCTTAGAGTTCATGGGATTCAAGAGGAATGTAACTGAGTGACTTTCAAATGTTAACTCGCTGCTTTGGACTTGAAATATGCTTTATCCCTGGTTGCCTTGGCAACAGAATTTGCATATCTCTGTCAAGGTGAACTTGCTTACTTTCTATACAGCCTAGATCAATTTTATGGCCTTTTATCACTAACTTCAGGGTGAAATTCTAGAGGTTGCTAAAAAGTAGAATATTGGGCCTGCAATTATGCTACGAAACACTAGGAATTGCAATATCTAGTCTCTGGACAAGCTAAGACAAGAGCTGAAGAAAGCTCCACTGAGACAAATAAGTCTAATATTTTGATACAATAGCACTTGTGGGTTGTTGTTGTTTTTTGATGCTATAGTTAGTAGGATCACCCTACTTACTGAGCTAGTAGTCCAGCCAGCTATTTCTTTCCTAATTTGTACTTCCAACACAATCAATTGCATATTTCTAGATTTATTGATGTTCCAGATGTAACATTCTTAAAGGTAAAGGTACTTTTTTTCCCTGTCTAGTCGTGCTTATGTCTGTTTTTTAGCCAAGGGAACTAACGTTGTCCAAAGATGCTTCTGTGGTCATCTGGCCAACGTAACTATATGTTGAGGCACTAGAACGCCTTCCCGATGAAATGATACCTATTTATCTTCTTGTATTTGCATGCTTACAAACTGCTAGGGGGCAAGATACATTCTATGTATCTCTAATGTACCGAAATAGATACATACTATTTCAATGCAAAATTCTTACTTGCAAATTAATACTACTGCTAATCTAGATTATTAACTGATGTAATAACCAGGAAAGTGCTTATACTTTGTATTTGATGTTTCATGTTTAATACACTACAGTTATATTATTATTTTGCAGTGATGTTTAGATGTAGCTTGATTTCCTAGTAAAAGTGCAAGATCCTTTTAAATTCAGATACTGGCATCAATAATTTTCAGCATTATGCTTGATCACATCCTCATTTCTGAATGCCAGGAAGGGAAAACAGCTTAGCATAAGCAAACATAGAGCTACATATGGTAAATGACAGATGGAAATGATTTTGAAGACACTTAAACACAAGAGTAAGAAGTGTATCAAATTTAACTTCTTCCAAAGGATTGTTGCATCCAAAGGGCATTAAGTACCCAAGCAATAATAAGAAAACAGGAAAGACTCTTTTTTATTTTTCTATTATTATGGACAATGCTTAGGCATTGAGTCCATGAGTCACACTTAGTGAAAGTTTTTGTTCCCATTGACTTCTCAAAGCTTTTCTATTTGGCATTCCTCTGCTAAAAATACAAAAGAGATAAAGAATGTTTTAACTTGCGCCATCAAATGGCAGCATCTTAATGAAAGCACCGACACTTTTCTCAGTATATCAAAACAACAGGATTGCAAAATGATAGTGCTGGGGGGGGGGGGGAAATCACCATTAAGAAAACATGAAGATGCAGCTAATGAAACACAAAGTGTTTTGAAACAAGATATTGAGGATTTCTTTATGAGAGTTTCTGATCATTGCCAAATATCTAAAAATATTAATTGTAAGTTCCTTTATAAAATCGTGACACTCACAAGCAGGTGGGTGAGAGAGGAAGTATTTTGAAAAGACTTTTTTGTAGATTACTTCTCCTTCTGAAGAAACAAAAACTCCATTATTAGAACTTGAATTTAATTTTAAAAAAAGTATGATTGTGGGTTTTTTAATATTCCAGAATTCAGCTAAGAGGAAATATTGGTGTTAAAGTCCAATAAAAATGTAACGATGTACCCAGGATGTAATAATTAATTGCTCACTTCTACCACCTTGTGGAGGAATGCATTTAGTATGGTTTTCTCATGTGAAGGCAAATATAAAAAATAAATATCAGTTGTCAATATGCCTGGGCTTCTCTAAAGAAACTGGACTAAACTCTACCTAACACAATAACCCTTTCATTCTCAGGCTAAGTGGATTAACACTTTATCCTATTGCTTCTACTCCAGTAGTCCTATCTCAGTCGACATAGATCAGGTCCAGACGTATCTGATCTCAGATGTGAAGCAAGGTTGACCCAGTCAGTGCGTGGAAAGAAGTCGCGTGGAAAGAAGTCACCTGCAATGTCTAGGGCTACTGACTAGGCTAAGAAATTGTGAAAAGTCTCTTGGAAGATGTCAGTGGCAAGCCATTTCTTTATTCTTACCAATTCAACTGCATAGATGCACCAGACTAAGTCAAAGCTGGCAAATTCAGTTTTAAGATGCCTTAGCTACCTGCTGAGGGATTGAGTGCCAAGACCAGTCCTTGTAGTATCTGACTTTCATTATCCAACTTAATAACACTGATTATCTCCTCTACAATAATACAGGAAGACAATATAGTAGTGGGCTCAAGGAATGTCTTACAGTTGCTATCTTCCCTGGAGAACAGAAACCATTTGAATGAAATCATACACAGATCACACTTTAAGAGTTGTTACAAAGGAATTGTTTATATATGTCTCCCACATATGTTCAACACCACTATGCATTTCCTAAGCCTCATGAGCAGTTCTCTCATATCCTGCCCACATAGCACTAAATTGTTAATTCTTCAATTATTCAGGTACCCATATTCTTGAACCAGTATAGCAGTCTATTAGTATATTTGGTATTATTTAAAACTTGTTGGCCTTCTGCTGAAAATATAGTTATGAACCATAAGAAAGGTAAAGTCATCATGGAAAAATACCATTTCTCAGCTATGGAGATTCTCAGTCATCCAGATTATGGTTGTCCCAAAGGTGCTTTTTCAAGAAGCAACTGGGCCTTCTGTTTTTTCTTTGAAGATGTTT
>JAPKID020005034.1:0-11345 GCA_026931265.2 Tropidonophis doriae | reverse complement strand
TATTGTATTGTATTGTATTGTATTGTATTGTATTGTATTGTATTGTATTGTATTGTATTGTATTGTATTGTATTGGTCAAGGACTACCTACATTTCCTACGTTCAGTGTTCCAGATTGAGGAACATATTAGCCAGGATAGGCAAAGCCCTGGCAGTTCTCCTAAATGTTGACCCTAATACCGCTCTGTGGTGTGGGTGTGGGTGTGTGTCTGTTTTAAATCAAAAGCCCCGGTTTTCGTGAGATTATCAATTTTGACCGTATTCTCAAACAAGACTTCATGACGTTTGGCAATCTCATGAGATCACCATTGTTTTCAAAAATATGTTTAATGTCCATGTTATTGTACACATTTCTTCCATGGTGTCTGTCCAATCCAGCACTGCTACCAGTTCCCTCACTGCTAAGAAATAACACCATGTCCCCAGCATAGCCCACTCTTTCTGCTTTCTATGCATTTTCTCTGTAACCTAAGTATAATTCTCTTATAATGGGCCACTTAACAAGGCTCCATTTGCCACAAGCAACTTGAGACATTAATCTTATTAGCCAAGCACTCGTCTACATGCAAAAACAAATAGATACATCCAACCTTTTGTTTTCTGTGGAGCAAAAAAAATATATTAAAATATAATACAAGATTGCTTGGGAAGGGGAGACAGGGAGAGAGAAAGGAGAGAGAATCTCAAGGGAAACTCCTCAGAGGTTTGTGGTTGGTGGCAGTTTTGCAAATTAAATGCACGGAGCTAGTCTCCTGTGGTTTCTGCCTAGAATTCTATTATCACCTAATACAGTGTCACAGGCAGCTCTGCAGTTAAGAGACAATTTTTCAGGTAAAGTATTAACAATCAGATTTGCAAAACCATATATTTTTCAGTTCATCAGACAACTAGGTTCATACATCGCTACTCCTTTTTCTTACTAACCACTGGCTTCTCCTCTGCCCACCCATCCAGCCACCCTCCAGTTCCCTTGCTGGCCAGCTATTTCTTTGGCTGGGAAATATATCTTATGTAGCTCAACCAGATTCTCCCAGATTCTGGAATGTGGTTTATACTGAGTGTTTTGCAGGAATGAACAGAGAAAGAATTGTTGAGAATGGATGTTCACCAGTTTCTTTTTTTTCTACCTGTCTCTTTCCATTTTAGTTTCTCCCAACCTGCTTTGGGAAATGTTAATAAATCTTAGTCTACTGAACTATGATGCTTCTTGATGCCAGCCTGCCACCTGTTGATCAAGAATAGGAAATGTTTCTCATCTCTAGTTTATACTGGTTTATTTGGTAAGCAAAGATGTGCAGCAGGGGTGTCAAACTGGAGTTCTTCAAGGGTCAGATCAGCATTGTAGTTCTCCTCCATGGTCTGACAGGGGGGAGAGGGAGACGGGACGGCCCCCTCCTGAACCACCCTGCCCCCCGTGCTCCATTTTGGCCAGCAGAATGCTGCAGGAGGGTGTCCAGGCCGAAATGTAGCTGGGATGTAGCTGCCAGACCCCGCAGGTCAATTCTTTGCTAATTCCTGTGGGCCAGATTTAAGCACCTCACGGGCCAGATTCGGCCTGCGGGCCTTAAGTTTGATGCCCCAGATGTGTAGTATGTGGAAATTGTTTCGGTGATTGGGGGAGCAGGGCTGCAAGTCTCTGGATGGCGCACCATGGATGTGCCCTAGCTGAGCAGCATATTCTTGGCATGCAAAGGTCGCAAATCCAAATCCCTGTTAAAAGGGTTGGGAAAGATTTCCTGCTAAGATCTTGGAAGGTAGTTCATACTGAGATGGGTGGGCTTTAAAGCAGACTCTGTAGAAATCATTTCTCTCAGGCCGTATTAGAGGATGAGGAGAATAGAAGAGCCTCTGCTGACAAGCCAGGCTATAACAACTCCTCCCAGGGATGTTCCACCGTACAGTACTTGAGGTTGTGGGGACAGAGGGTTAGAACGCAGGGCAGCTCTTCAGAAATTTGAGGGTTAAAATAAATTGATCAGATACTTTCAGTTCCGTATCATCTCTTTCTAGCAACGCATTGGCAGTCCAGGAGATAAAATCTGCCCAATATTAAGAATTGGTTTATTGGAAGAAATATCCTTCTGGGTCCAGTTCTGGGAGAAAGACACTGGAAACATGGTGGCTTCTTGGAAAGATGGTTTTAATGGTGGACAGGACCACATGGTTTGAGGTCCTGGGGAAAAAGGGGAAGAAATGCTGGGAGTGCCTGGGTTTTATGCCTATCTGGGCTTTTGAATTTGAGCTTGCATTCTGATTGGCTGTCAGACTCCCATGGGGCCATGCAGGGGCAATTCTGTAGGCTGTCCTGAGTTCCAAGCTTGGTTGACTCTTGCTGGGTGATGATGTAATGAAAGGGCTTTGGGATTCTTATTATGGCTCTGCCTGAAGGAGGTAGATCTTTGTTATGAAGAATAAACTGGGCAAGGCCTTAATGGCCCATGGACAAAGAGGTGGGGGGCGAGTGTCTAACTCCCTGTTAGGAAACATATTCTGCCCTTTTAATATTTCTTAAAACATTTCATTTTTCTAGGAGAGGGGTGGGTATTTACTTCCTACATGATAGCAAGTTGTCCTTGCTTTCCTCTCACCTCTACACCCCTTTTCCCTTTCATGTGGGCTTTTCTAGATTTTTACATCTATGACATAGAGGACCAATACAAATAGTAACCTGTTCTGACTCCCTCCTTAACACGACTGATACTTGGCAGTTTGTCCGGACTGACCTCGACTAGACTTGACACACACAAAAGCTTTGACTCTTCAGATGATACGTTGTTTCCTGCAAGCCTACTCTTCACAGAGGATTTCTTTTAAAGCCTCTTGGGAGGGGCCAGTCAATTAGCCAGCTGATACTCATTATCTCCTCTGGTTGCGTCTTTCTGCTAATTGATGAGCCACAACAGATATAATGGGCAGTTTCCATTATGGTCGTATCTTGAGGACTACCTGCACTCTAAACATTAAATGTAGCAAATAAGTATTTGCAATAGGAAAAATAATTATCTCATACTTCATATAAAATATAGTATACATGCATTCTCCTCCATGGAAATAGAAAACAAACCAATGTTTATGGTAATGCTCAATTCTGAGCAGACAGCTATGTCCATTCCTGTAACAATTAAGAAGGAAGAGAATGAAACTGACAGACATGTTGCACTGCATTCTCTTGGCGGTGCTTTGCTTTCTATCTTTTAATGGTCTCCCTAACAATAGAAAGCAGGAAGGCTGTTGTTCAACCTTGTTCCTGTTTAGTAACGGGAGCAATGATTTCCCACAGCCATTTACTTTTTTTTTTTGCTGAAGCGTTTAAAGCCAGCTTAATAGTAGATAAAACAATGAAGGACTTCTTTGGGCATTGGAACATCTCATAGGAACAGCATTGTCACAGGAAAAGAGCCCTCCCCTCCAAAAAGAACATAAAGTGATGAAAATCCAAAGAAAAGCCAAACCGCGGATGACACAGCATCAAAATCGGGCTTCCCCTGAACACAAACCTGAAAAGAGTTTTAGTCTAATACAGAGGTCCCCCACCCCCAGTCCATGTCCCAGCACTGGTCCACAGCAACTGGTCCCCACAAACAATCGAAGCCCCATCTTCAGGATATAAAACCATGCCCACTCCGGTCTCTGGAAAAGTCTTTCTCCACAGAACTGGTCCCTGGTGCCCAAAAGATTGGGGCCACTGTTCTAGAATGTTCTGGTTGGCTGCTCACAGGTGAAAAAGTTCAAAGGGATGGCCATAAAAATGAAATCGAAGCTCAGTTTCTTTTCATGTACGAAGTAAGAAATTATATATACTTGAAGATGCAGTCAAATTTCATCAAATTATACACTTCACATTTTACTTCTGAAAGCCCATTTTTAAAACAGTAAGCAGTGAGAAAACATGTAAGGGCACATATGTCATGAAGCATTAAGAAAGCTGAACCAGGATTGGGAAGACTAAGAACAATTCCTTATTAGACCAATTTGAATATTCAATTCCTAAAAAGCAACTTGAAACAACGCCATAAACATATCATCCAGTCACTGTCCTTTCTTCTGAACTGCATTAGATCCTAGAACAACAAAATCCGCAAAAAGTAAACTCCACTCCATATAAAAAAGGACATAAATTTCAAATGTCCCTATTCACCTTTTCAATACATTCTGGATACATTTATTTGACGGTTTCCAGAGGGGAAAACAGAGCAGTTGCTGTAAGATAAAGCTTCTTAACCACAGAGACATCCATTTGTCTAAATGAACTGAAAAATTATTGCAAATTCTGATAATGAAATGACAGCATGCTCTATGGCTGTGTTTTTCATCCTTGGTCACTTAAAGATGTCTAGATTTCAACTCCCAAAATTCTTCAGTCCACACATCTTTTAAGCAGCCAAGGTTGAGAAACACTGCTTTATGGTATCAGAAATGAGGGAGAGAGAGAAAGAGGCATTGTTACCCTTACAGACAGGCAGCAGGAAGACGGGATAAACATAGAGGGGGATAATCATTTTGAGAGTCCAGGAAGCAGGGTGAGGCAACACTTCCCACTAATGGGAAAATGACCCACCCCCAACCTTTGCAGTGCATTGCCTTTCCTGCAGCTCTGAACCACAAACGGATTGGCTCAGCTATTAAACAGACAACAGCAGAAGTATTTTTGGACCTATTTCTAGAGCAATCCCAAGATGTCTTCTCGACCTCCCCTGAAGTTCAATTCCCTGACCGATCATGAAACTTTCGGTTCATTGAGAGGCAGTCATCTTTTTACAGAAATTTCAGGAAATTATTGTATTAAAAAATGTTTCATAAATAATTGATGGCATATTTGCACATGGGAATAAAAATGTGTAAGATATTTTTGATTAAAGCTGAGCGTCTAACATGTCTCTTTCCCTGCCCCTTGTCCCATCACCATCACCCATGGGCTAGTATGTACAGCCAATTTTTCTTAAGCTCCTACCAAGTTCCTTCTCCTTCTCTCTTTTTATTTTCTTTAATTTTTTTTTTAAATAGAAAATGGTGATGGCTGCAAATCAGTTATTGGTTTGGAATGATGCCCTCCTGCTCAGAAAAAGAGAAAACAAATCCTAAATTAGAAGGAAGTATTCGAGAGGTTTGTGAAAGGCAACCTCTCCAGTTTGCCATCTGTTGACAAGTCAGTCATTTCCAAGATGGCATTTATGGTGTAACAATGCCTACAGCATATTTTCAAAATTCAAAATGTAGACGTCAAACCCCCAAAGGTTATGTTTCCTGTATTATATCCAATAAGTGAGAGATACTCCCCTCTTGAAATGATTGTAGCCTTGGTGAAGGCCACAAGTGCTATCAGCAGTTCCCTGTTTATCAAACAGTGAGTGAACATCAATCTAAGCAGTAAAATAGCCCACTTAATACTGAGGGATTTATAAGCTGATTAATGGTGAATGGCCAATTCAGTGATAACACAGTCCAGACTCTCTGGCCCCTTTGATGTTGATACCTTGAGAACCAGGGCATCTATTTGTATTTTTAAAATTGCAATAAAAGCTCTGATTTAAAGCCACTCCTTTCAACACTTTTAAGAGTGAGAGGCTGAAAGTTTCAAAAGTAGCCAAATGTTTTTCCAGAACGTTAAGGTTAAGCAAATAAAATTATTGGTGACTTCACCAAAGCATTATCAGCAGTAAAAACTCTGAATCATGATAAATATGGTAGCCAAAGCCAGGACAGGATCTGGAAGTGCTTATCATACACAAGGGCTGGGGAGGGCAATGGAAGCCCTGGACCTGGCTAGTGTCAACTTTGAGTTGATGACAGAAATCTTTAACATTGAGTTTTCTTTCACCGTCCTTTTCACCTCATTAAAGCACTAATGCTTGGGATATTTTTTCCCTTCCATTCAGTCGTGTCCGATTACAACAATATTACAACAAGTCAAGAGAGTTGTGGAGCAAGCTCCATTATTATGGGTCATTAAAGAAAATCGCTAGAAATAGCCAGTTTTAGATGTGAATACCAGAACCCGGGGGGGGGGGGGAGTGTTTTTCACATAAAATACTCATGATACAATTTTGAGATCTTTTAAAAAACCCTCCTTCTATTTCAAATTACAAATAAACTTCACTTGACACTTTAAAATTAAGTATGGCTAATACCTATTCAGTGAATGCAGAGATAGCACCCATTGCTGACCAAGCACCCAATGACTGTGATAGAAGAGGTAGTACCTGTCTCATTAACAGTAACTGTGAGAGGGATACAGGAATCCTAGTGAACCATCACTTAAATATGAGCCAGTAGGGTGTGCAGCTGCCAGAAAAGCTAACCTAGTCCTAGGCTGTATTAACAGAAAGATATAGAAAGATCAACATTACGTGAAGTGTTAATACCACTTTATAATGCCTTGGTAAGGGCACACTTGGAATACTGCATCCAGTTTCGGCCTCATTCTTGCAGTAAATCTGTGACCAATAGAAGTCCATACACATCATTTGTCAAACTTAGAAGATAGAACTGGAATACAGAAAATGAGGTAAGTTCTCTAATTCAGCCCCATTGAGTGCATTGTTTCTGGGGGTTCACAGAGGTTTGGGAGACCCTCTATATAAGATTCCGTGCAGGTCAGAGAACCCCCAAATCCCACTCATAGCTTCCCCCAAGCCCCACCCCACCCATGAGTCCCCACGTGGCCTGTTTTGGATGCAGGTAACTGCAGGGCATGTACAGAGGCTCAAGGAAGGCCAAAAATGGGGCTACTAGAAGTTTGAGAAGGCCAAAAATGGGCCAATTTCCAGTCTCCAAGGGGCCCCCAGAGCCAGGGGGACTGTTTTTGCCCTCCCAGAGTCTTGAGGAAAGCATCCGGAGCCTTGAGAGGGCATAAATGTCCCCCCCCCCCCATGGTTCAGAAGGCCAAGTAGGTCACACCCACCATGGCGACGTCCACCTAGCAACTAGGCAAAGAACTCCTTGCTAAAAATTTTGAAGCCCACCCAATTACACCGACTTCCTTTAGAGGTCGCATTTGCCACTTTTCCCAAAAAAGCATCTGACAAACCTATTTCATTCTCAATTGCACATATATAATAAGGTCTCCCAACAAACATTTGCAAAAAAGGCAGCTTTCTCTCCGTTCCTTATTCAGGCATCCCTTCTGCTCCTGGCTTTCAGATTACTTCTCTTTAGCTTGTAAGTAATATATGTGGGTCAGGGTTTTAGAGAGAAGAGCACTTTCTCTAACATAAACACCCTACAGCCATTGTTGAAGCATACATTTTCATGGGAGAAGGGGGGAACTAAAGGATAGCTGGCTGTGTACTGTAATTGGCAAAATACTTGTGAAATGGGTAGCTAATGACCAGTCAAGGATAGGGAGACAGAGATAGCAACTTTACCGAGCCCTGTGGTGCCAGTCTTCTCCAGTGAACATAACTACAGTGAATAAATAAAAATAGATCATCTCCTAAACATGTAACATTCTCCCTAAGGAGAAAAAAATGTAGTTTCCTTTTTAAAACATTTGCAAAAACCTTCCCATTTGGCAAACTTTGCCCAAAAATCGAGAAATAGGAAAACAGGAGCGCTTATAAAGCAAAGATGTGACTTATAGCAAATATTAACATACCCAGCCCTATGCACACATACACAAGGTGAAAGAATAATGGATCTAAAATTAATGCTTCTGTCAACAGAGCTGTTCCAATATTGTTTTGCTGTCTCTTGCAAAGAATGTGAGGAAGTGTTGGTCTGCTTGCCTGTGATTTGAAAATTGTCTTCCTAGGGTTGTAACTTCCCTGGTTTCTGACAGAAAGGGAACTCGGAGAGGAAGAAGCTGTTTGTCTGTCAGGTTTAGAAGTTGTGGAACGCTGCCTAACACAATAAAAGAGAGCATTGTTTCAAAGAACACATCGTCCAACCAACCATTTCCCTTTCTGCATAGTCCTCCTGCTCAGGCCTTTGATCCCTGCCAGCTCTCCAGCTATCATCCTTAAAACAGTGTGCCTCAACCGCTCTCTGGCTTAGATCAAGATGGAGGCAACCAATAGCTGGGGTTCTTTTGCATATTACCAACCTTCACCTTGTCCTTTGGGAGAAGCCATAGTGCTGTTGGTCTTTTCTAAAATTGTCATCCTTGTTTTTTTAAATGTAGCAACCAGTAATTAAATGTTTATATGTGTGTGGGGGTGTGTGGAATCTTCATTCAAAGGACTGAAAGAAGCATCTTTGCAAAAGATGCCAACCTCCACCATATCAAGCATCAATTAAAAAAAAACATTTACCTTTGCGGCTCACAAAGCACTCAATACATCTTTGGAAATGGTCACTGATATTGTGGTATATTAAAACTACAGTCGTTAAAAGCATGCCAGTAAAATTATGACATCTTTTTAGACACCTAGGTTAATATAATCAATAGATTGATTCAGTATTTTGGAGGATGTATGGCACTAGTGGATGGTGATGAAGATAGTAATGGGCAAATCCGTTTTGGTTATTTCTGCATAGTGGATGGGATGTATAAACAAATAAGGAGAATATGATCTAGTATGTTATTATTTGAACTCTCATTGAATTTATTCAGTGGATAGTACTATAACTTGGACATAGGGATCTGCAGACCCATATTTATTCTGTTGCATTTATAGGTTATAGACCAGGGTTCTTTTGGAGTGCCTCAGGAAATTTACATGGCATACACCCTCTATAGATTTGTGTTGAGAAAACCCCAGGTAAGTAATATATTGGAATGAAGCCACATTAAATTTTAGAGACCACTACATGTATTGAGAGATAATCTTTTGCAGACCAGATCAACATATCTGGAAAGTATCAGAGTAGGAAAAAATAATTAAACCTTTGTGGATCAGTAAGAGTTGGAAGCAAAGAAAAATGACTTGCTGCATTAAAGGTAATTGTTTGTTCATATTTGTGCTTAAGTTTAACAGAGACGTTTGGTTCATAATTTAACTGTTGTCATACAAGACCGCTAAAACAATAGCTGATCCTAGTTTACAAGTATTTCACACCAGATAAAACCTTTTTTTTACCGTGCCAGTTCACTAATCTGCATATAAAACAGTAGGCCTCTTTAGTAAAGAAAGGAAACATTTTCACTCTAAGTTTTTTTTAAAGACAAAGAAGTTAAAGGATGCTCCAAGAAATGGGCCATTGGGTTCTCTGTGTATTGACTGTTAAGTACTGAAGCCATGGTTCTTGACTATTTAACATCTAAACTTCCTTTTTCTGATTCATTAAAATTTTAGAGTGGTGCTAAAATCAAAAGCACTTCCAACAACAGTATAAGAATAATCATTATTACCATAATCATCACCATCAGCTGCAATTCCAACATTACTGTAATTACTATACATCTATTTATAAGCCATCCTTCCTTCCAGGCTTTGAAAACAGTGTATATAGGAGGCCTCTTCTTGTTCAGAACAGATATGTAAGATTGTGGCAAAAGATGGGATTGTGACAGATCTAAAACTACCTCTTGAGCACCTGATCCCACTTCAAGCTTTACCAGGACACTGTTCAAAAGAGAAATGATCTAGCCTGTCAAATTGGCAGCCTGTGGGCTGGATGCATCATGCACAGGCCACGCCTACCCCAGCTCCACAAAAGCAAAACACATCACGATACGTCATGATAGGTCACGTGATGTGATTGAGTTTGACACCTGTGATCTAGCATATTACATGGTTAGTATAATACCAAGAGTACTGGTGTCAAAAAATGAATGAATATGACCCTATCATCCTATAAATCTATGGTCTCATATGTTCTCACAAAGGATATATATAAGATATATATTTGTTGTTATTGATGCTGCAAATAACAGTACTATAAAGATGGTTGAATAGAATTTGAGAATTTAGACTTTAATTGTTTCTTATATCAAATTAACCAACTAATATTTTTGATGAAAGTTATAATATTTGCTTATTACATCAATCATAATGACTGAACAACTTTTTAAATTGCCGCTTTGTTTTTGTTTGTTTTGGAATATTTGACTTATTCCTATTATTTACATCATGTTTTGGAGTTTCAACTTTTTGATTGCTCACATTTTAATCTAAATTAGGGATATAAGGAATTGTACATTTCTCTGAAGCAATTTGTTGGAGTGGCATAAGCCATGGAGATAAACAAACAAGCAAACAAGACATTCAAAGCAATATACAAAAACCTGAAAAAGGCCTTGCTAAACCATCTTGCTTGACTATCTGAATAGTCCATCATTCTGCTCCAAAAGTAACCTAAAAGCTATCTAGGAAGTTACCAACACAGGGAATTAGCATCCTCCCACTATTAGTTTTTGTTAACCAGTATTAAGAAGCAATCACAGATGGTGCTTGTAGTCTCGCAGTCATGACCTAGGTTAGACTAGTGCCATGTTAATTTGCTTAATCTCGCTGTATATTTTCAGTTAAAGTAGGTTAAACTGAAAACAACAATAACTCATCCAAGAGTTTCTTAGCTGTTCAGGGATTTAAAATTCCCACTGTTTCTTTTAAGTAGAAATAAGCACAAGAATCCCTAATCCTGGAACTAGAAAAGGCATTCCCACACCCTGCACCTAATATAATTCCCCCTTCAAACACTCCTAATTGTTCTGCAGGGAAGGAAGTCTCTTATGTGAAAGAGATAACAGACAGAGGAATTGCTAAAGCAGAATGGAGAATGTGGAGATGGGAAGAGACACCCCCCACACTTCAACCCGGAACCTAATGCTCTTCTGAAGTTGATCAGTAGGAACTTGAGAGCAGACCAAATGAAGGAGGTCTTCATCTAACACATACTTAACCACAAGTGTGATTGGTTTAAAGGGGAAATTAGACAAATCAAAGGAAAATAAAGCTGTAAATGGTTATTGCCATGTTGGCTGTAAAGGTCTTTGGGATCAGGCTGAATACCATTAAATAATAGACCCGAAGAGACACAAGTTGAAATCTTAACACAACTATAAAGCCCACTAGGTAACCCTAGGCCAGGATAAAGTGTGCAGGGTCTTCAGCAAACAAAGGAAATCTAATAATTAAAATTTATGTTTGTGAACTTTTCCTGGAATCTGGTTGAGCTACTGGGATAAATAAAATGCTGCGTTAGATGGATCTCCAGCCTGATCCAAAAAAGTTCATTCTTCCGTTTTTATGAACCTTTGACAGTAAGCTACAGTATTTCCCCAAAATTAAGACAGGGTCTTATTTTCTTTTGAATTCTGAAATAAGCACATGACCTTGTTTTCAGGGAGGTCTTATTATTTTTGAGGTGCAGGAGGTGGCAAGTGTGGTCAGCTCATGGCTGTTGCTATGTTGTAGTATTTTTGGGGGGGGCTTATTTTCTGAGGAGGGCTTATTTTAGCGCAT
>JAPKID020005032.1:0-11345 GCA_026931265.2 Tropidonophis doriae | reverse complement strand
CTATGCTTTTTGTAGACAACTTAATCTTGCTTTAATTTTTTTAAATAATAGAGAACCTTTTTTTAGTGGGGGGGATTTATACATTAGACATGTAACGTCATATTTATAAATTTAGAGAAGTCTATGCCAGTAGTGTCTGATATTGTAGACTCTTCTTTGTCTTCTTTCTACGCTATCGACCTCACCAAAGTGAGGCAGCTTGCTATATTTGTTGTATGATTTTCGCTTTTTGATATAATTGTGTTTTGTCAATCTTCTTTTTGAACCTTTATAAACATCTCTCATCTTTTGGACTGAGTTGGTATCCCCGAGTCCCTTGTGGAGATGGGGCGGGATAGAAATCTAAATAAAACTAAAAAAAACTAAACTAAAAAGTTAGGATTACTTCTTCCAGTTTACTCCAACAAAATTGTATCCTTCTGTTTAAGTTTATCTGTCAAAAAGTATATTTGTTTCTTTTGCACAAAATTCTAGTTGGTATTTCTTTTAGTACAATTATTTCTAAGTTACTTATCAGTAATTTGCTATTTAAGTGTATTGTGGAACCTGGTCTCCTGTCTTCTTTGCTCTTGTTTTAATTCTGTAAGTTTATTTACTTCTGCATTCATATGTCCTTCATCCCATTCCCAAAATGTTAGGCATTCTGTAAACCACTCTGTAAAATCTTCACTTGGTTCCTCTGAAACTGCTCTTAATCTTAAAACAAAATTCTTTCTCTCTTAATTCCAATAATGCCTCATTTATAAGGATGTAACTTCCTTTATTTCTCATTTATTATTTCTGTATTATTCTCAACAATTTCTCTTTTTCTATGATTTGGTTAACCATGCCACTGATCTGGATTACAGATTTTTTCCAGGTTTTTATTCATCTTTTCTTCCATATTTGCAATTTTTTCCTTTATTTTCTTTTCAAAGATAGTCAGATCTCTTTTAAGTGATGCAGGCATTGAAGCAATTGCTGATGCTGTGCATTCTTCCCTAATTCACAGAATCATAGGGCTGAAAGGGACCTTGGAGATATATTCTAGTCCAATCCCCTGCCCAAGGCAGACGTCCATCCAGAACCAATGTCTGTCTAATCTTTTTTTTTTTAAACCTTCCACTGATGGAACACCTTACAATTCTGGAAAGCAAGCTATCTTTCAAATATCCTTTGTAAAGACTGGCCGATTAACAGTAAATATTGAGGATTAGTCATAAATAAGATCAGAAATCCCCAAATATTTGGGAATTGGGTACATTTTGAGAATTATAGAATCATAGGGTTGGAAGTCTTCTAATCCAACACCCAGTTTAATGCCGTAATCATCATACCATCCCAGACAAATGACTGTTCAGTCTTTTGTCAAAATCTTCCAACCATGATTTCAAAGGGTAAACTGTTACATTGCTTAATAGCTCTGTGTCATGTCAGTTTTGAACCATTTTTCAGACATTCGGGGGGAGGGGGGGAGTGAATCATTAAGGAAGAGCCTGCAATGGTGCTAATTAGCTAATATTTACTACCATGGTTCTAAGAACACTTTAAAAACAAGAAAAGAAATCATACTTGTACATCATATACTTAGATTCTCATGTACTAATAGATTTATTGCATCATTTGTGGTAAAATTACTCTAAAATATTCAACCAACAGTATCTTATATGTTCTACTCCCAAGAATGGAAATGTGGCCTCCACTTTTATATAGCATCACAAGCCAGTTATCACTCTGTTTGCTATAAACTTGGAAGACACTACTGTGCTTATGTCATGGCTTATGAACTTCTTAGAGTTACCTAGTTGGACACCGTGGTAACAGAATTTTGCCCTAGGCTAAATCCAGCTCAGCATGGTGCTTCTATTCTCCTCATAGTGCCCTGTATTAACTCTGCCAATTAGCACCACTGCAGACCCCTTTGTGAATGATTTTTCCCTCCACCAGGAATGTCTGAGAAATGGTTAAAAACTGACACTATTCCAAGCTATAACTAACATTATAACATTCTGATTATGTCAGAGTTAATTATACTACAGATCTGAGCAGCCCTCAAGGTATGGAGAAAGCTGTTTGTATGTGTAAGAGTGCATTTCTTAAGCAATGCAAGAATGGGCTGCAGTCACAGAAGAACTGGGCTGTGGATTTCAATTTTTCATTTTACAGGCCCTATATTTCAAATCAATTCAAGCATAGTAATGAAACTAATTGTTTCCAAACTTAACAGATACATTTTTCTCATAACTCCAGAGCAGTTGAATCCCTGAAGCAATACTACAATAGATATTTCTATGCCATGCATATTGTACCACTTCTAATTTTGCAGAATATTGGTGTTGAACATTTGAGGGGTCAGATTTTTGGCAAGAATGTATTTTAAATTTGCATTTAAAATCAAATGGCTATGGCAGGAACCTTTCTCTTCCAAAATATATTCACCATAAATTGACTGCCATCATCATTCTTCTAAAAAATCTAAGACAGCTGTGAATAAGAAATAAGGCATGGCTTGTGTGTCATGCTGGCAGTTTAGGTCTTTTGCTTCATTCATATCTTTTATGCTATCTCATTTTCATTCTTGCTGCTCATTCCCTTCTTTGTCCACACCCTTTTTTTTTTTTTTGCTCCATATGAAAGCTAGATGGGCAAATATCGGTGAGTTACAATTAGTTGGATCTAAATCAAAGCTGAATAAACCACACTAAGTATTAATCTTGGGGTCAGCTTGCTAAGGGCTACAAAAGCAAAAGGAACCCATTTTGCCTCTTAAAATATCAAAAGAAAAAATCAAGACTTCTTGAAGTTTGATACTGTTTTAATAGATGCCTTAAATCCAGGGACTGAGATGCTAATTTGCCCTCTTAAACTCTCACCTTAGGAATCCTCTGAGTAGCACAAATGATGCTGTGGTAACCTGCAGCCCACTGACTGTGAAATGCCCTTGCCTCGGCTTAGTACAATAAATAGATCCACAATTTAGTATCCATTTCAGCTGGATTCTAAGAATTAGGTTCTATGCTTTACTGCAGTTTTAGCCCTCAGGAAATATGTTTGAGGTGTGTATTGTGTACTGCTAATGTGTGTTGTGATGGGAATATATTATATGATTGTATGATATTGGGAACGTGGGAAAAGGCATGCATGCATGAATGTCCAAGAAGCTTCTTCACATGTTACTGTCTTACTTATCGTGAGATATTAATTGGTCTGCACATCTGCTGTCTAACCACTTACTGAAAAATATTATAGACCTGCAGTGTGTCTCTTTTAGATGGCTTTTAGCCACCAGCAGCTTCGCAAGGCTTCAAGGTTTTGAACCATATGCCTTGTTGCATACTGTTTCTTTTATTTAAATTACCTTAAAAATAGATTTCTAATGTTGCCTTAGTCTATTTTATTGAGTTGAATTTTTATGTTAAGCTCTCCAGGCAACAACTGGTACAGGTGGGGGCTGTATAAATAATACAACAATTATCTGCTACCACAAACACTACAGAGGAATCTCAAGGTTTCTCTGAAGATAAGCAAGATTATTTCGACTATTAACATAATAGGAACACACCACAGGAGGATGCAAATGTGCATATGGGAAGCATATTTGCATGCTAGTGCCTGTGGGCATGAATATATAGAATGGGCAGCTGAAAACATTAGCAGAGGTACACAGAAGCAAGGTTAGTTCGTGTATTGCCTATATTACATATGTCTGTCTAAATATTCCATCTGGCATATGTTACAAATGTATGAAAACCAGATGGAACCCTCTGTAAACCTTTCCAATATCCTGCCCTAACTGAGCCCCAGCCCATATTCCGTCTCCACAAATACTACAGCAAGGCAAGGACTCCTTCTGCTCTCTGCTGGTGAGATCATGAAACTGACATGAATGACACTGCAGACAGGCAGAGAATAGGAGCCAGACTCATGAGAAATATTGCCTCTGACAAGTTTGACAGCTGAGATGGCATACGTGTTAACTCACTATGTAGCCAGGGAATGGCTGATAGCAAGTAGGAATTCAAAGTGCCCACAAATAAACCTAAATGAAATCAGTTAGATGTATTTGTGAGTAAGCAGAATCAGGATTGGATTGAAACTTGTTTTAAAAAACCTTCAATTTAGCACTTTCATACTGTCACATTAAGACCTGGGACTATAGGATGAAATTCAGCCAATGTCAATGAAGCAAACTTGGTACTGGACAATTCAGCCTGCACATAAGTGTGCGCCCATACTGTATATATACGCCATGTAAATATATAGCAATAGCACGTAGACATACAGCTTCACAGTGTTTTAAAGCCCTAAGTGATTTACAGAGTCAGCCAATTGCCCCCAACAATCTGGGTCCTCATTTTACCCACCTTGGAAGGATGGAAGGCTGAGTCAAAAATAAATACTATACTTGTTGGACTTAAGAAGATCAACCTTGAACTTCTGACATTTAGTTTACAACAGTGATTGGATTTGTATATCATGTTAATCCATGGCTTGTTTATCTATATCAGCTGGAAGCTCACAGGTAGTATTAAATCATAAGCTGTATTTTCCAAATTACAATAGTTGGATTTACAGTTCACACTCAACTAAAACTAAACAAAACAGGTAGCATGAAGGCCTCGAACTTATCTATACGAACATATATATTATCCTCATGTGCCCCTCAGTCTTTCATTTATAAATTCTCCTGCTCCTAGATGGCTCAGCAAAACAGGGTTTAGTTTATCTTAGTACATGTACATATGCAAAACCACAACAAAATAGAAGGGATGAGAGTTTCCTAATGGATTACCTAAACACTGATTTTAAAGACCTCAACTATAAATTGCCATGAGAAAAAAAGAATCTTTGATCATATTGTGGTACAATGACTTTTGAAACAGAACTGCTGTTTTTCTTAGGACAAATTTCAAATTTGAAGTAAAGCCTACGGAAATCCATGTAGAATTTAGCAACTGTTGCATTGTTACTTTTAAATAAAATAAATATTCCCATATTTGCAATTTTATCATACCAAGGACAATGTAGTCTCAGCGTAGGCTAATACTGAATATGCTATAAATTGCATATTAAATATGCCAAAGCCCATACATTTAGTATGCTTTCTTTAAAGACCTCTCTTTAAATCAGTCCTAACAATATTCCAAATTAGAATATATCTAAATCAATAAACTGGATACATTTCCATAGGAGATAACTGATAAGCAGAGTAAATCAATTATGCCCTTTTTTTTAACACAAAGGACAAATATACTTAAGTCTAGCATACTGTGCAAAATCCATTTGTTAATTAATTTAGGATTTGTTGTGTTTTATACAATTGTGGGAAAACTGATTGGGTTAAGCCATGCTGCTGTTAATAAAACTATTCACTGACATGCAATGAGACATCCATTTCTCTCCACTCAGAATTTGGAATATAGAAATTTGAACAACCTGAATACTACTGTAACATCTTTTTGAAAGCATAAACCTCACAAGTAACAGTCAACATGATTTTAGCTCTCCAGATTCTCTGACTTCTTAAGTGGAAGCATGAGTGCCTCCACCTGAAGCAGGAGATACAGCATTCTTCAAACCCAAAGTTTATGCATGCTGGGAAAAATATAATCTATAGGAAATGTTTTTCAAGAAAATGAACCTGGGCTCCTGTGTATGCAAGCACCTATAGAGAATAAATGATCTTTCCTGGAAGCAAAATGGAAAGTTGAGGATTGATGGAATTTTTAAAAAAGCAGATTACCCACATCATAGCCTTAAGACTGTTACTAAGCACTGCCTTATTTATTTGGCTGCTTTTTTAACTTCAGGCATCATAGAATTGTTCCTAGCCCTGAGCAGGAATAGGGAGCCAGACTGGATCTTAAGAGCTAATGAAGTAGACGAAATGAGATATGGTAACTTTTATTTTCTTAGCACAGAAAATGTGATAATAAAATATTCCCTTTGTGAAAGGCAGGTCCTGAATAAAGAAAGGGATACCATCTTTATTTTGATTTGCAACCAATCAAAAGGTAACTTATAACACATGCTGACCTGCTTGATCATATAAGCTGCATTTTGCCAAACCTGAGCTGCCCTTTTCTTGCATCCTGCCCAGAACATCTTTTCTCTTAGAATGAGGGAGTACCCCCATAGCTTCCTTGTGAAGAAGCTAGACAAAAAATGCAGTTATCCATAATAGCTGCCAGGTGTATGGTTCTTTTCATCCCTTGCAATTCCCCTTTTCTTTTTAGGAAATCCTTTAAGAGCCATCCTTTTGGTTTTGGTTCATGTTTAGACCAATCTAACCTCTAAAAGTGATACCATGATTGATGGAAGAAAGTGGGTCCATAATGAGCAACAACATGGTAGACAACAGAAAAGCAAAATAATTCCACAAACAAAAAGTTATTGAAGCAACTATTAGTTGCCAAACCAATTAAGAGATGGTAGAGCCACGACTAGCCAGGGCTAGCCATGAAAAGTTAGTGAGGATATGCATACTGCGAAATATTAGCTAGAATAAATCCATTTGTTTCAATGATGCCTGAATGATTGTGGTAGGCACAGCATGTTCGATTTAAGAAAACAAAAACTCTACTTTGAGCTGCTAGAATATGGTCCAAGGCTAATCTATACTGAAGAACCTCTTGAGCTACTGAAATAATTTCATCTTGTAAGGTCAAAGTAATATTCATGGTGTGTTGGTAAACAGCTCAAATTCTTTAAACATGTTCTAAATAGCATATTCTAATTCCTGTACTTCCATCCAAGGGAATAACACTCTAAAGGCAAACCAATATGAGCTGGTATCTTCTAGAAATGGATTTGAAATGATCTGAAGTGGAATGTAGAACAATACTAGGCAGTTGTCAGTTCTAAAGACTGATTATGCACACACCCCAAACTATTGTTCCCCAAAATGCAAATACCAATCCAAATGAAAGTAAAAATGATTCAGGCCATAATTCACAAATCCAGAATGCTCCCAGTGGTGCAAGATGTGCCTGCAAACCCCAATAGAACAAGTATGCCTTCTGTTTAATGGCACTGCATCATCCCAAAATTGAATGGCTAATAAGAAAGGTGAACTTTGCTATAACTTTGATCACATTTATGAAGGATTAAATAAGGCATCACGAAGAGGTACTTACGTTTCTAGTTAAATGACTTTCATGTTGTTGTGTTGTTGCTGTTCAGTTGCTATGTCATGCCCAATTCTTCATGACTCCATGGACCATAGCATGCCAGAGACTCCTCTCCTCCACTATCTTCCAGAGTTTGCCCAAATTTATGGTCATTGCGCCAAATTTATGCTCATTGTAACACTATCTAACCATCTCATTCTCAGTCATCCCCTTCTCCTTTTGTTCTCAATCTTTCCCAACATCAGGGTCTTTTCCAATGAGTCTCCTCTTTTTATTATGTGGCCAAACTATTTGAGCGTCAGCTTCAGAATCTGTGATTCCAAAGAACAGTCCTTTAGGATTGACTGATTTGGCTTCCTTGCAGCCCAAGGGACTTTCAACAATCTTCTCCAGATTCAAAAGAATCAATTCTTCAGTATTCGGACTTCCTTATGGTCCAACTCTCACAGCCATAAATTACTACTGGGAAAACTATAGCTTTGATATATAGACCTTTGTCAGCAAGGTGGTATCTCTGCTTTTTACTATGCTACTAGGTTTGTCATCTCTTTCCTCCCAAGAGCAAGTGGCTTTAATTTCATGGCTGCAGTGATCTTGGAGTCCAAGAAAATAAAATCTGTCACTGCTTCCATTTTTCTCCTATTTGCCAAGAAGCGATGGGACTGGATGCCATGACCTTAGTGATTTAATTACAAAAGGGATCATGACCCACAGGATTACCTGGACACTGGATGGTGCTAGCAGGTTGATTTTGTTTACTACAAAGGTAATCTGTTGGAGAAAATCTAGTACACATGTGAAGTGGGGAAAAATAATTGGGAGCATTGCCAAGGGGATGGGAATATTGGTACAGACTAATAGCATTTAAGAGAAATATCGAGGTTCATTGGTTTTTAAAAGAGCAAATAAGACTTTATTGTGGGGAAATATAGGAATTAAAGATAACCCTTGGTTGGGAGGCTGGAGAAGCATGGCAAGAGGGCAAGGCAGAGGCATGAGGGAGCACATGTAAAGGAAAGCAGAAGTATACAAAAACATAACAGAGTCAGGAAAGGAGAATGAACAGTGTGCATGTGCGTGTGCATGGCAGCTTACTGATAGGCTAAGGAGGAGACATAAAGCTAGATCAGACAGTTTATAATACAAAAACATGTACTATCTTGAAAGTATTGAGGGAAAATCCAGAGACTTAGTCAGGTTAAGGTCGAGAACAAAACAAGAGTTAGGAGCAAGAAAAAATGAAGCGCAAAGCCAGATGCCAAAGTTGCTTCAAACAATGGAAGGATTTCAATGCATGGTTTAAATCCTCAGCCATTAAGCCCACACAGCTGAAACTTTTATTGTTCAGTAGTTGCAATAATGAGATACTAACTTTGTCTGAAGTATCAACAGTTTGCCATTTATTCAGAAGGGGCATAGGATTCCATAGGCTGGGGGATTTCCCATTTCTTGGCACCATATTGGCCAAAGAGGTATCAGTGCTGGCTGAGCAAAGACCTGAAGAGAGATCAGTATTGATGAAGGAAGGGGCTGCATTGATGAATCTTAGGTACAATGCCCAAGGAGACCAGAGTCAGACTGACCTAGAGTCAGTCCTGGAACCATGACCTATAATATTGGTAGTATATTATATTAATGCAGTGAACAATACACTTACAATAGCAATACACAGTAAATAGTCTGTGATATATAAGATTAGTACAGATAATAATTGTGCATTACTTAGAAATGTTATAACTAAGCGTGTATGGACAGAAAAATCAATATATAATGCTGCATTTTTCACATGGTTCTCTGATCCATGCTTGGCTTTCTTTTCCCGTAGTGCCTGAATCACTTCTTCTGGAGTTGAACTACTGGTATCAAAATTGTGGTGCTCCTCTTTTACAGGCCCTACTGTCACCCGGGTACCATATTACCAGGCTGCTTTCCTTTGCACTTTTATTGCAATCTCAATGGTAAATTTCGACAGGGAAAGACATGGATCTTCCCAACTAGATTGGACAGGTCTTAACCTGGTGTCTGTTGAGGAGAATCTAATCCTCAGAATGAATGGTTATTGAACCATACCAATTGAGCTTCTCTGCACTTCTAGAAGGCTGAAAAAGAACTGGAGTTTAGTTTCTTAACAATCCACCACCTCAAAGCACACAGGTATAAGGAACAGGATAAGTCCATTTATTAGCAAAGGTCTCTCAAACAAAATCATAAAATAGGTTTAATCGGATTTCTGATTATGGTGACTATATGGATATAGAATGGCACATAGTCAGCCATCTACTCAAATGACCTCCAATTCAACATGGAATTTAGCTAGAAGTGTTTCCAACCCTCCATTAAATCATTTTACCTCCTCACTAGATTCTGGATGGCAAGGGATATAGAACTGCTCAGTATTCAAAGCCTTAGATATGTATTGAAAAATTTCACACATAAAATGTGGGCCACAGTCACTCTTAATTATATGGAATGACTACCATATATTGGAACAACCTTTTTAGTAAATAATTTGCTAAGGCTGTTATATTAATCTTAGAGGTAAAAAAAGGCTTCAAGGCATTTTGAAAATGTACATATTATAGTCATTAAGTAGTAATATCCCTTGCAAGGTGATGAATCCATGAAATAAATTTGTAAATACTGGAGTGGTTTATAGAACTGAAAGCTGTTAAAGCTGGGTGTGGATTAAATTTTGCAAATATCTACAACTATTGTCAACTTGCTGAGCAAACAGAGTTGGATCAGGGACACAACAAAATTTGCAGTATAACACTGCTCTTTGTCTCCCTTCGCTTACATGACCATGGGAGTGGGCAAGATGATAATAGCCATAATGGGCTGTCCATTGGGAGCCTACCAAATACTTTCAGAGAGGAAAGCCAATAAGTGTTTCCAGATCATAAGTATAGGTTCAAGAACATGAAGGTAAAAGAAGTAGAATAAATTATTCCTGACACAGGGCAAATCAGAGAGAAAAAAGCCTAAAGTTCAATAGTAGAAAAGTGGAAAGAAGAAAATTTAAAAAAACAGAAAGATCAGCAGCTTTTACTGCAATATCATCTAAAATAATGCTTTGTGCTAAAGAAGAATATCCTTGTCCAGTAATAGGAAACAGAAATGGTAACAGGCAAAAAAAATGCTTCAGATTATAAGGAAATAGTAAATTCATTAGCAATGCAGCATCCAGACAAACTAAGGAACCCCCTTTCTTTCCAAAAGTGGTCAGTTGCATGACAAATATCAAAAACATACCTAAGAGTCAAAACAGCCAACCACTGGAAAGCCCACTGCCAGTGTACAAGTGTAAGTCAGAACTGTTCAAGTTCTGAAACCTGAACAGAAACAGTATAGCATAGGAGTCTAGTGTGAAGGTATAGTAATAACAGAATAGAAAAAGCACCTATGACCATCCTGACTAACGAAGGCTGATCCATCTTTAAACAGTTCCCAGTCACATGATCATAGAGGAACACCAGTAACTTAAGAACAAAAGGTAGGGTTAGGGATAAATTTTCACTTTTCTCTTCCTCCATTCCTGAACCGTCTTAGAAATATAGCATGTTTTTGCTTGCACAAAAGTATCAACCATAAAACTTATGAAATTCAATCAATAATTTAAATCATAAAGTAAAAATATACAAAAAGAAATATATGCATATACAAGTAAAACATAAAACAGTAAAAACAAAAAATCACAAATACATTTTAAAAAAATTTCCATAGCGTGGAAAAAAGGTATTTAAGGATTTGGGGAATGTTACTATATCTCCTTTCTGATATAATTGATGCATGGTATTAAACCCCAAACCACCCCAACGATGCCATCGAGGTGCTGTCCCGGTGTCTGGAGGCCATGCGGGTTTGGATGGGTAGTAACAAACTCAGGCTCAACCTGTCCAAGACCGAGTGGCTGCGGCTTCCGGCTGCCCGGTTCAGCCAGGTAATTCCAACACTAGCCATTGGGGGCGAAACACTGGCCCCGTGGATAGGGTGCGCAATTTGGGTGTCCTCCTGGACTCTCGGCTGTCCATGGATGACCATGTGACAGCCGTGGCCAGGGGGGCATTCTATCAGGTACGCCTGATTTGCCAGTTGCTCCCCTTACTGGACCGGGCGGCTCTTCGCACAGTCACTCAGGCACTCGTGACATCCCAGCTGGACTACTGTAACGCTCTCTACATGGGGCTCCCCTTGAGGTGCACTCGAAGGTTACAGTTAGTGCAGAACGCAGCCGCG
>JAPKID020005031.1:0-11345 GCA_026931265.2 Tropidonophis doriae | reverse complement strand
GGACAAACACGGCCTTCCCCAGCCCTGTTTTTCCATCCCCAGGCTTCAGGAAAGCCTCTTAAACTGGGGAGGGCAAAAATTCCCCCTGTGTGGGAGATTGGTCACACATGTGCAGGTGGGGTGTGTGTGTGAATGCCTGTGTAGATAGCGCAGACAAACACAATTTTGGCACACCTTTAGAAAAAGGTTTGCCATCACTGATCAATAAAAGACAGACAGACAGACAGACATAAAATGCCTCCTGCCTTTGAGTCTTGAAGTGTATTGATGAGTTCTTCATTGTCCAGAATATTCCCTTCTGATGTAAAAAGCATTTTTAGAATTTTATCTTCAATTGCTTTCAGTTGATTCTTATCAGCATTGATTCTGATAATTAGCTGTGTCCTTTGTTCCTCTAGTTCTGGTCTCTCTAATCGTACAACATCACTGAAATGACAAAATGTACAATTGGTGAACATGAGCAATGTTGTTTAAATTAATGTTTTCACTATTATTTGGTACAAAACAATCTTTATTTCTGATCCTTTGGAGCACAGGAACACAACCCCAATAATGTCTAAATGAGTATCATGACACTATAATACAAGCTCCACTATTCTCTAACTGTGTCTCAATTCTGAATGAAAGCCTGTAATGGATAGAAATTGCATTGCTATGTCATGATGCAGGTTTTATTATTTGCCTCTTTTCCTGACACTGAAGTGCTAAATGTGATGCTTTATAGGGGGGGGGGGGAAACAATTGACATTTACAAAAGAGAAGATCAGCAGGTTTGGGAGAGGTGCCCTTCCCCCAAAACCAGCTTAATGTGAAGGGAGCTGGGGCAGACAATTCTGATTATCTATAGGGCAAAAATAAAGTAAGAAGGAGAATGCAATGAAGAACTTGGAAAAGAAAGCCATTTTCACTTGCCTTTGAAAACATATATCAAAATCCTCAAGACCTGAGAACCGGTTTTAGAAATCAATGAAGAAATGACAATTTTTAATGTAATTTGGAATTAATGCTATCATGATTACAGGTAGCCCTCAACTTAAAACCACAATTGAGCCCAAAATTTATGTTGCTAAGTGAAAAACTTGTTAAGTGTATTTTCCTCCATTTTACAATTTTTCTTGCCACCGTTGTTAAGTGAATCACTGCAGTTGTTACATTAGTAATACAATTGTTAAGTGAATCTGGCTTCCCCATTGACTTTGCTTGTCAGAGGTTTGCAAAGGGGAATCACATGACCCCAGGACACTGCAACTGTCATAAAAGTGAGTCAGTTGTCAAGCATCTGAATACAAATCACGTGACCATGGGGATGCTGCAACAGTCATAAGTGTGAAAAATGGTCATAAGTCACTTTTTCAGGGTCATTGTAACTTTGAATGGTTACCAAATGAACTCTTGTTAATCCAGGATTACCTGTACTCAATTCTGTCATAAGAAGGGAAAAAAGCATTTGATCATGATGATTCTTAGCCTTTGCCAATGCATGATCCAAATCACCACATAATGTAAGAATACGTGTAAGTTTCTACTTTTCCCTTACAATTTATAGTAAATCTACTGTGAGATGTACATACAAAAGATATTTTAAATACTGTTAGAAAAAAGGCTTAGAAATTAACATATACACACATATATTTATTTTTAAATATTTATTATTTACGAAATCCTTAACAATATAGATAAAATTGAAAGATTGAAACTATTTCAATATGGAAAACAAGGCTGCTGTTTTAGCAGTAATCATCCTCATTTTGCCAGATAAATATTATTTCCATTGTATTGGTAGCATGTGGAAAACATTAAAATTGAAGGATATGTTTTGTCAGAATTTTTAATTTTATTCAAGTAATTATTAGTAATTTGTAGCAGAGGTGGTATTCAGCAGGTTCTGGAGAACTAGTAGTATCCTTCCCTTGCCATGCCCACTAAGCCAAGCCACATCCACAGAACCGGTAGTAAAAAAATTGCACCCCATCACTGTTTTGTAGTCACCTATACATACAATGACAGAATAATTTGTCTGCCGCTGAACATTATGAAGATTACAATCTTTCTGCGCTTTTTCTCAAGCTGATTTGAGGGTATGTTAAATCTGAGAACAATCTGTGTGTACATATGTGTTGTTTTATTATTAAATCACTCAAACCTCACTGAAAATATCTTTAATCACATTGATTATCCTTTTGAAACATGCTATGAAGAATATTTATTTTTAGTCATGTCTGATTCTCTCAGAGACTGCCTGAATAAGTTCCTGCAGTTTTCTTAGTAAGATTTTTCACAAGTGATTTGCCATGGCCTTGAGAGAAAGTGACTCAGTCAAGTGACTAGCTTTGTGTCTATGGTGGAACTAGAATTGACAGTCTCCTGGCATCTAGCTTGATGTCTTAACCATTACACCAAA
This sequence comes from Tropidonophis doriae, assembly GCA_026931265.2. NCBI lineage: Eukaryota > Metazoa > Chordata > Lepidosauria > Squamata > Natricidae > Tropidonophis > Tropidonophis doriae. Next base: position 8,944 of record JAPKID020005031.1, on the reverse strand, counting down.
CTGGCTTTCCACTGAGAAGATATCAAACTTTTAAATGTATTATAACACCTTTCTTTTTGAATTACGGTGCCCCTCCATTCAAGGAAGCAATCTAGGTTGTCTCTTAGCTATAACTTGGATACAAAAGAAATTGATTAAGGAAACATTGACATAAATAATCTCACTTCTGATTTAAAACAACGAATTCCTCTGCTTTTTCAGAACGGGCCAGTTGTAGGTTGCTGTCGGTACGCCCCGGTAGGGGTGTACCAGAACCTTCCTGGAGTCCCAGGTATCGTTCCAGTATGGTGCTCTGGAGGGCCCACCCTCCTGCCCAAGCTCTTTAGCGGTGTTTTAAAGCTTTCGGCACTTCCGTGTTCGTGCATGGCATGTACAGTGCCTATGCGATTCTGAGCCAAACAGCTGGAGCATTGCAGAGGCTTGCGGAACCCACCACTGAATGAGCTCACTACTTTTATACACCTTTTAAATCCTTACTGAATATTTCACAAGGCAAAATCTACCTCAAATCATTAGGGAGAATTATTAGAGTCCATTGCAACAATTTCATGAAATATTTTGGTAAATGTATTTTTATTGCAATCATTGTTAAACATTTGGTAATTACTAATTTGCTTTGCTAGAAACCTACAAAACATTAGAATACCAGAACATGATACTATAACATAGCCTATTAGTCATAAAGGTCTCTAAATTTCTTATAGGTTTATAATAAAGAGAGGATTTTCTAGGAATATTTCACTATATACTTCCCAAATATAAATTAGACCAACTGATATAAAGGTAGAATTGCTTACAATCATGTGTAAACAATCTCAATCAGGAGACGACATTAAAATCATAAACCCGGCAGGAATATGCATAGTGTACCAAATTGCAGCATCATAAACACAATGAACTGGATTAACCAAAGCAGGAAATTATATTTAACTCTTCAATGAATGTCTGATTGCTTTCTCCCAGTTGTGTAGGGGGTCTCACAATGGAAGCTGCTGGGCAAACTTACAAATGATTCTTTTTTCTTTCTTTTTTTACAATAAACACTGTTATGCAGCAATGATTTGGAACTCTAATTTTCCAGGTAGAATAAAACAAAAACACATAAAAATGCTTAGTGTTTTATATAACTCTTTTCAAGAGCTTCTTAACGTTCATCCAGATATCAGCAAGTGCTTTCATACATATCTTCCTACTATCAATTTTCCCAATTAGTAAAAAAAAAGCATGTGTTTGCTATGGATTAAAAGTTTGGTACTAAAAGATTGAATTGAGGAGGAATTTTAATTAGTTTCCTGTTTGGCATCTACTGTAAGTGGAAGAAAAATGTTTAGTCAACAGAAAATATTTGTTCCCATCTATTTTGTGCTCCAATGTCAGAATTAGCTCTGATCCTAGGGAGGCAGGCAAAAAAAACCTCAGTTTGAGATTAAGCAGGTTTTCAGCATGGCCTCCCACAATGGGCAACTTCACTTTAAGCCCCATATAGGTTTCTTTAGCTTTTACAGAAGGATAGCATGTTAGTTGAGTTGATAAGGGCAGGCTGGGAACAGCAGCTGTTTTAAGCTGGTCTTTTTCCTTAAGTTTTATTTATAAGTGATAGGATGGTGAGGCCAATGCCATATTAAATGGACTGGAAACTATAAGGAATGAAGGCATGACCTCTTTTGATCTATGCAAATGGAAGTTTCACACCTTTTTGCTCCTCTCCCCAATACAAAGCACCAGAGACAATAAAATATAATAAAATAAAAAATGGCAGAGCTAGTTTTCTCCGGAAACAACCCTCTGAATGGAAGCGGGAAAGAACAGTGAAATTTACAGAGGTACAGTAATCAGCATCTCAATGCTGGATCCTTGAGTGTGGAGGAGTTTTTAATTAATTAATTAATTAAAACTCACTGGATAGATTGAAATTACCATATTTTGGGACATGAGGAAGTTCTTTTGTAATGCTTATCAGCACACAACCACATTTCAGTGAAACACATTCCTCTATTACCGATGAATATTATGTTTCGACTACTTTGTTTTATATAATTAATGAATATATAATGCTTTTTCATGTCTCACAACAATAATAGAAGAAACTAATATTGCTTCATGCAAGTGAGATGAAGCTACAGAGAAATTGTGCAGAATTTACCCACAGTCTATAAGACCGAGGCTCCTGCTACATGCTGTAGACATATTCAAAAAATGACACTAAAAAATAGAAGCAGTACCTTAGCAGTTGATCTTCCAGACCAGACCGGGTAACAGTGAAATTTATTATGGTTACTTTGATGCACACCTATAAGAGTAAGAAAAAAAGAAAAACATCTTCAAGAATATTATATTTTACATTATATTATAAAAAACGATAAAAAGTTACATATGGCCCTTCAAAAGATGACAGGAAATTCACATTGCAGTCTAGTGGATGTTTACTCAACCATAAATCTCAATTAAGCTGCTTTAATGAAATATAAGTTATATATTTTATAAATATTTCAAACTCTGAAACTGGTTGAAAAAGCCTTAAGATATCCCGGGATTTTGCAAAGCAGTTAAGAACTACTCATGACCCTTAGCTTGTTGCCAAACCAACCAAGCTAATGTGCTTTGATAGGACTTTATATTCCCAAGTACAAATGACATTCTTTATCAGTTTCAGTTGTTGTTACACTGCTCATTACTTCTGAAAAGTTATACAGTAACTGTGGCCTTGAATTGATTTTTCACAGTTGGACTATAAAACATTTAATACCCCACCAAAATCATTTTATGGTGACATGGAAATGGCACCAAAATTAATAGCCCAATACTTTCTTCTTCTTTATCTTCTAATATATACTATTTCTCATATTGTAATGTCATTATGTTGTACCTTTCCCTGCCGTTTCAAATCATAGGTGAACATTTAAAATGTGCGCTACAATGTTGTAAAAAAAAAGGTTAAGTGTTGTAATATATTACAGAGAAAGAGGCAGAATTTAACATAAAATGCTTTTTTCCTTAGCCTTCCAAAGTCAACTGTAGTATACAGTTTAACTTCCTCTCTATTACAAAATCTACTATATTTCACTGATACATGGAAAATTCTGATGTAAACTATATCCAGATGCTGAGTCATTCACTATCTGATTCACAGCTTGAGCTAGCCTAAGGCTTCATTTGAGGTTTCGTTGGAAAAGCCATTGTGACTGGTTCTATGTAATACCTTAAGCTATAATCTATTATTTATTTAACCTAAAAGGCTGGGTTCACATAAAAAATTATGCACAAACCACATTAAGGCTTTGTTGTAATGGTATGTGAGAAGACCTTCAGAAAAGGGATGAAGAAATAGTGTCTAGGGAACAGTCACGTAAGAGATACTGTAGCACAGCCCGCACCTGCATTTTGGGCAGAGAAAGAGGCTCCAAAGGAACTCTCCCTAAATTCTCAGGCTGTAAAAGAAATAGTAGACTTGTACTATCACACTTGCAAGATTCTTCACTTTACAATAAAGTAGAATTAACTCATCTAATCATGTGTCCTGTCTGACATACATGGGAAGGCTGACACTAAGTTCACATATTATTAAAAATAAGCAGACTGTTACTAAATATTAACTGAAACCAGGATTTTTAGTTCACTGTGTAGTTCATGTAAGACAAAGAGATTTAACTATTTCAAAATTGATTTCATTATAAAAGCAGGAATTGTTTCATAATGGATCCATCACTTTTCTAAAACAAACAAACTTACCTGAGAGGTCTGTCCTTTAATATACAGTATCTTTTATCTCTCTTTTTCTCTCTCATATACCTCACCTTTGTAGGACCTTCTGTATGAAAGTGTTTGAAAGTTACAATTGGTTTTATTGTTTCGTGATATAATTACTATAGCAGTTTATGGGCTCCATGACCATATTTCAAATTACATTATATTTCAAATGTTCATAAGTGAAAGAAAGTAAACAGTTTGCCAATTCTAGCCCATTTTTCTCCATAGAAAAAAAATTGAGAAGCATTAGAACACAAGCTGATTAACATTCATACTTCCCATTTCTTATAGTAAATTATGCATACAAAAAAACCCACAAAGCAAAAATAATGGATTCCAGAAAGTGTCATTACTATCTATCAACTGTACAAAGACATTCCCAGTATAATTTTTACAGATGTTGTTAATTTAGATAAAGGAAAATCTAAGATGGTTTTGCAAACAAAATATACAATTACTTTAATTGAGTGAAAAAATGCCTTTTTAAATTCTTAAGAGTCCAATTTTATGTTGTCTGCTCAGAATTATGCTCAATTGAATAACTCTGCAGAAAATTGCAGCTCAGCTACAACATCTAATTAATATTATACCTCAGGTAAATAGTGGGGATTTGGCATTTTTGTTGTCATGTAGAACTTGAAGTTTTTATCATAATCTATGTCTGAATCTCCAAGGCGAATTAACAGTCTTCCGCCAGAAATGAAAGTCTGCTTCAAAAGAATAGGTTCCAGGGCTGGATCAAGTGTTTCTTTAATCTATTGAAAAGAAGAAAAGCATATATTTTACTAAGTACAATTTTGAAAAATCATTTTAAAAGTCAGCTAGTGTATGCATGCATTAGGCCAGTGTTAGCCTTTGTTGAAATGGGAGCGTGCGCACGTATGCACATATGTACACAGGGGAGCACCAGAAACCAGAAGAACAGCTCCCTGGCATGCACACGTGGGTGCACTGGAAACTGGAAGAGCAGTTTTCCAGTGCAAATGCACACGCCAGAAAGTTGAGTTTCAAGTTTCTGGAGTGCACATGCGCGCCAGTCACCTAGTTTCCGGTGCTTTCGCATGCATGAAGACTAGCTGGCCAATGCGCATGTGTTCAGCGGAACCCAGAACAGCAATGGGTGATGGTTAGAGAGATGGCTTTGTGTGCCAGTTTCAGCACGCATGCCTTAGGTTCACCATCACAGCATTAATCTGTTTAGAAGAGATCAGGAACAAGAGGTCAGATTTCACAGCCATAGCTATAGTTGAGCCCCAATATCTTTATATATTGATACATATATAATAGTATTTCAAAGCTAGAACTCTCTATATAACAGCTAGCTATATAATTACCTCTTTCAATTTAGACCTTATCAAGCCAAAAAGACCAGCATAATTGTCCCTATCTACAGGGTTCCAAGTTTTCAAACCTTACTGGTGTGTCATACTTATTAACTACTACTAAAAGGCTTGAGGCATTCCTATAAGAAGTCCATTGTCTACCTTTACCATAACTATTACCATTATATTCAATAAATATGGATAAAGCTGATAACTTTCTAGGATGCAAAGTTTGGGATATCTCTTCCCTAAAAAGGATTTTCAGGAATTCAGTTATAAAAAGCACAACTAGGATGGTTCTCCCACACACCCTTTTTATGCTTTTCAGCTCAACAAACTGTTACAAAGAAATGATATGAAAGAGCTCAGATCTAAATCTTTCAGCAGGATAACTCTCTAACACTGAATAGAATGGAAGCAGATTTGGGGTGTTGGGGAATAAGCTGGCCAAAGAAAAACTGTGTTCTAAAATAAATGGACCTGGTGTGCAGCCATAGAGAAAAGAATTTTAAAACTTCTACAGTACGGTACTTCTCTTTTGGGAGAGGCAATTGGGCAATGAGATGGAATGTTGTTACAGGTAGCCTTGGACTTATGATCTCAACTGAGACCAAAATTTCTGTTGTAGGTCATTGTAGTCATAAATTGAGTCATCCCATGACTGAGTTTTATGATCATTTTTAATCTGATTGTTAATTCGAATCACAGTCTTTTTATAAATTAAGTGACAAGTGTGTATAGAACTCCAGGTTTAAAAGAATTTTACTGTAAACCTTTTGAAGCTACTAATTATAATTTAATGTCCTCTATTCACACAGAATTCTCATAAATAGCAAATAACTAGCATGGAGGCCCAAGAGTGTTATGCAACCCTGGGAATAGCTGATGGCTTGAAGCACACCCTCTGCCTTTTGTAACATTTCAAATTTTTAAACTTTTAAACTTGTTTTAATTCTGTTAAACCCGTTTGACACTGTTTTTTAACTATGTATTTTTACGTGACCGCATGTTTCATTTGTAAACTGCTCAGAGACATTCAGGTGAGATGGGTGACGTAGAAATTTGATAAATAAAAATAAACAAATAAATAAATAAACAGATTCTCCCAGAGGTCGAAGAAAGTCATTTTTCTTATGGAGCTGTTAGCAAGCAATTGTAGCATGCAGAATAAATCTAATAGCTATAAATAAAGGAATAATAATAAGATTATCGTATGTAAATGCAAAAAGATTTAAACCTCTTCTAGAAGCACAGGTAAACCCAGACGAATAGCATTCTCCAATGTACGCAGGAAACCAGTGTCCGTGAGCTTAATTATTTTTAAACCACATTTTGCTTCTTTGTTTCTTATCCAACGGTTTGCCTGTATATTAAAAAAAATATGATTAAATGTTAAAAGGACTGCTCATTTTATTTGGTTCTTAAAACATTCAAATCCTAAAAATTAATTTCCTCCTTATTTCTATGATTGTTATATCAATACAGAGTGAAATCGAAGTCTACTGCTTGCCTTGTTTTTTCAGGGTGATAATTAGAGGCAGAATGAGAATTTGAACCAACATTTCTCAGTTATGCTCATGCTGTTGCAAGTAAAATTAAGGTAAATACAATAGTAGTTTCCTCCACTGCCTGGTATGTGACAGTCTCCACCCATGGCCAGGAATTCAGATGAGAAAGAGGATTGTTATAACATGCAGCAGAGGGATCCTTCAAATCTGATGTATATAATAGTGGTGGTATTAACAGTGTAGAGTATTTTTAATAAGGTTTGAGGGAAAGAACACTATCAGCATTGAGGTTATGTCAGGATCTATTTACTATCAACAATCCTCCATTTATTTGCGGGAGCTAGGAAATATGAATGGTTTCTCATCACTCTAAGTTTGAAAATGCATTGTATATGTATTTTAAAATATGGTGAATATCTAAGGAAGATGCTATTGGCAGCGTGGATCTGCAAGGTTCAGGAGGCACTTTCTTCTTACAAGACAGTTATAAGAATGAGAATTTGATAAGGAACTTTTCACGACAGCAGCTAAACTATTGTTTTGAATTTCTGGGCTCCACTTTTTAAAATTCTTTTTCTTGGCATAAAGAAAAGAAAACAGACCACAGGGGTAATCCTGGCTCCCACCACAGAGTAATGACTAAACAATCACATATATAGATTTTAATTTTCCTCTATTCTTTAATCATAATTTCCCTATTCCATCTAACCAAAGAAAGAAAAGAATGATATAGTGGCAGCTGGAAGACGATGTCTAGTTAATTTGAAACAACTATGGCCTTCCTTTCACATAGCTATCTTGTCCTACAAGTACACCTAGCTTGTCACAGGGTAACTCTGTTTTCTTTTCTTTTCTTTAGTAGATTTATGTAGCCACCCATTTCAAATATACAACTTTATGTGGTTAAATAGATATTGCTGTTTGTGGCTATTATTGCTGTACGCTGCCATTACAGAAGACCGTCAGATACTACTGTGGTATATATTGGGTCCAGAGAAAGAAGTGAATAATTCGAGGGCCAATTAAAATGTTAAAGGAATTCTGGGTATTCGAAGCCAACAGTTCTAGAAACAAAATAGCAGCTATTGGCCAGATCTGTTATAATAATATAAGGCTTAAGGCTAGGTTGGTGTCTTCTGTAAATGAGCTCATGACAAGATGAGCTTAAAACTGGCTGGCGCACCTTTAAATGCCGCCTGAGTTGCTCCTAACTCCCAATGGCCACAACGGATACAGCGTGCAGAGCCTTCGTGCGCTGTGTGGCCGTTGGCTTGATACCGGGTCCAAAATGGCGGCCGCGACTTCTCGCAGCCGCCCTGGGTCTTTCCAGATGGTGGCCTCCTCTTCGCTCTGCCGCCTCGTCCCGGCGCCGGTGAAATAAAAGCTTCATGAAGGGCGCCATTCGTGCAGCAACAGGAGAGCCGCCGCGCTCCTGCAGAGTTAAAAAACACCACTTGCCGGCTTTTTTGCTGTATGAGCTGTCCGGGTGCTGAAATAGTGGCTGGAGCAGGCAGGCAGTTTCCAGCCGCTCCACACCCGCTGGCAACCACCAGACAGGTGGTTTTTTTTTACGGGCTGGCTTCTGCATGCGACCAGCAGATAGCCCGAGCTCCGTCAGCCTCTCAGAATTAATCTAAATTCAACAGAATAACCTATAAGGCTATCTAACTAAGGAGAGAAATTGACAAATTAAATAACCTAACTATTCTATTAGAATACTTGAAGAGTCCCAGTGTAAATTCAGCCTATTTGCCAAATTTGTAAGAGTTCTCCAATTTAAGTCCTAACGGGCGGACTGAGTTTTTTAAAACTGACCACAGGAAGGCAAAGGAGGCATGGTCAACAGAAATTGACACTCAGTCCTAGGGCAGCAAGGCTGATTTTACCCATCCTTGGACTTTCCAAGCAGTGCTATGGAGAAAGAAGGAGGTGAGTCAGGGTTCCAAGCAATAGACCCATAGCAAGCAAAACTCTGAGGCAAGTAGATTCCTCAAAGAATAGCTTTATTGGATATATCATATTGGCACAGATCTAGTGAAAATTAACTCTGACGGTTCCCGTGGTTTTCATCTAATTAAAAGCAAAGGTTTTTCACTTTCTCAAGACAAACAGTTACATGGTCCAATCACAGCTCCGTCTGGTTGTCTGGTGACATCCCTCCTCCTTCCTCTGACCAAATGTGAGAATGTCCTTGGTTCCCTAGAGAAAGTATTTTATTTTGGCTATAAAGCCACACTATCTCTTTTTTCAAAAGTAATTTTATTGGTTTTAGAGTTTTATAGTGGGAAAGGGGTAAATAGGGTATTGTACAATATTTTGGAGCTTCCACATCGAGGTTGGTGACCGCCTCCGAGTCTTCTTATAAAA
>JAPKID020005030.1:0-11346 GCA_026931265.2 Tropidonophis doriae | reverse complement strand
TCCCTCTGTTTATGCAGCCTAGAACTGTGTTGGCTTTTTTGGCAGCTGCTGCACACTGCTGGCTCATATTTAAATGGCTGTCCACTAGGATATCATTAATTTTATTAGAAAAAAATGCATGCCTTAATTTTCTAAATTGTATACATTCTCCATTCAGCTCTGAGGGCAGCAGCTGAAGTTCTTTTATCCATCCAAAAGATTACTTCGATAATTTAAGTTAAGGAAGTTGCATATTTTTTTGTATTTTTGGTCTAAATGACCTCCTGCAATTTTGAGATAGCCAAGATCCAGTCACAGAGAAAAACACCCAGGAAAGGAAAGGTGTGAACTTGCTCCATTGAGTCATCATCAAATAACCCAATAAGGCAATGATAACATTTTCTAAAGATTGTAACTTTTGACTTATCAATAGTCAGACAATTCTTATGAGAAAGGAGCCAAGTCTTCTTAACAGTATTTGAAACCCAAATGTCATATGGGCAGCATCCTTGTCTTACCTTTTGGTAAGAATCAGTCCTACTTCTCAGGGTTTCATTTATCCTAAAACAGGGCTCCCCAACCAATGAGCTACGCCTGAGTAGTGGTCCATGAGGGGTTTTCAATGAGGCCATAGAAATTGATGGCAAGCATCCACATGGACAAGCACATCCTTACTTGCCTGAGCAATGTGCATGTGCACACCTGGTCTATTTAAGCCAGCTGCTTGCACGGAAACATCCCCTTTAACACCCCCCATCTGAAAGATGGAAACATTGGAGAACTCTGTCCTAAAACCCACTCTCAAACAAATGAATGTAGAACATGGAATAATTTGGATGGAAGGGATCTTGGAGGTCTTCTAGTCCAACCCGCTACTCATAGAGCAGATCGTATCCCATTCCAATCAAAATGAATGCCCAGCTCTTTTTGAAAACCTCCAGTAATTGAACAAGATCAGCTTTATGAGGCTGTTCCACTGATTAATTGTTCTCTCTGCTAGTGCGTGTAGAAACGGCTTTGAGCAGGGTCAACATTCTGAGCTCCATTGCAAAAGCCATCAGTTTCCATAATATTTCTTTGTTTCCTGTGTCAAATGCTATAAAGGCAGCAGAGGCATTCTTTTCTCTGACTGATATTGTTTATAGTTTATAGTTTATAGTTTGGTGATTCAAGGCAGCAGAATAGTGGATAAAATCTCCTTCTGGTTGTTCTACAAGGAATTCACCTTTCATCTGCCACAGTCAACTCTAGTCAAGGGCAAGGTGGAATGTATTTTAGACACAACATCTGTTAGAGAATTAGGGTCATTATTCCCTTTTTATATGTACAAACTACAATTGCCATCTTGTAGAATTACATATTTATAATTATTTTATAAAATGATTAATTCATATTTGAGAATATCATGAAAAAATGTGGGCTTTCCATTGGTGTTACACCTTCCTATTGTACAGAAGACCCTTTGATTGAACACAGAGCCTCTCCTCACCTTCACAATCATGCAACAGAGTCCCTAAAAGCAAAGAGGATGGTGTCATGAGTAAATATTTCTGTTTTCCACATTGCTCCCTCCCAATTGTTGTCCCAATCCTGAGTCATGAAACCTCAAATTCCATGGTGAAAACAAACGTTGAATTCAATAGAGATGAAATGGTTGGATCTGTCACTCTCTCACTCACACACCAACAACCCACTCACTTTACCAGATACAAAAACACAAACACAAACCTGGGCAACTTTGTAGGGGCTGACTAATGTTGACTTCTGGATGGAAATGTCTTCAAAAGCTGCATCAAGAAGAGCCAAAAGGTTTTCCTTCCTTCCACAACTGTAGTTGGGAACATTGGCTTCTCCAGTAGACAGCATGTCTAGCAAGGCATCTGAAGCACCAAGTGTGTTCACATAGTTGTCATGGATGTTGTAGCCAAGAGTGAGATTGTGCAGGAGCTTGGGTTTTTTGTTAACCATCTCGATATTGAAAACCATGCGTAGTATCCTATTCTTGTTATGAGGTAAACTAGTGTAAAACCATGTTAATATTAGGATCATCAGTAGTAAAAATTAAATACTTTTTTCTTTATTCAAACCTTTTTTTCCTCCACAAGCTAACCGAGACGTAAATCAATATTGATCCAAATCATAGACAAATTTTAGTCAGCCGTCATTCTTTAATATTGGGAATATTGAGAAGATAGAATGGAGATAGTTCTCCAAAAGGACTATAATTAAGAAATATACCATTATTTGTACCATAATTAATTTTCATCAGCTCAGTAACCACGTTGGAGAATATTTCAGACATGGAAACAAAAACATAATACATGGAAGATGATTTTTAATAAGTGATTCAGAAATACCTGTTTTAAAACACGTCATCCTCTTATTTTTTTTAAACCCTTATTTTTTAGGAATAAATATCAATCTACAGTCATAAAAATATAGAAATGACCTGGCTAGAGGAGACTACAAGTTGTCTTTCAAGACAACTTAATATTCATATCATCAACTGAGGACTGAACAGGAAGAGGAAAACAATGTGGGTTTCTATAAGGTTTTATTTTCCTCATAATTTGGATTTGAGCATCTCCTAGAAAATAAAACAAAAGTGAGAGGCTTTGAAAAGCAGAAGGATTCATGAAATTGGTCAGGTCCTGCAATATAAGAGTAATTAATATAAGAGGAAAAAAGAGAAGGCGTTAGACTTGTAAACAGAGGGAATGAAACTTCATCTCAGTGAATGACTTACAATTGAATCTGACGAGAAGGAGCCATATTGAAAGGTAATATTGCAGATATTATTATTGAAGTAGAGATGATTATACCAATGAGAAGATCTCCTGGCTTATAATAGCTCCATGGCTTTTCTCCATCCTGATGGTCCAAATTCAGTGGGCATTTCTTTCTAAGTTTCTCAGAGACTGACTGGGGCACCAGCAGCATCAGAAACAGAAATAGGAGGTCCATAACTGAATCAATCTCCTTCCTGTTTCTAAAGAACAGGTGGAAGAAATAGAAGGAGTCACACAGGATGGAATATCCAATAACTTTCCTGATTAAAACAGAGACAAACCAAGATTATCCTGGAAGAGAGAGAAATTACAGAGAAGATCACAGCTCCTGCCTAACCTGTAACTTGAACCACAAAGAGCATAACCTGTGGGCTTTATCCTTTTCTAATGCAAGATCCCTTCTATGTTGCTTCAGTCTGATGTTTACATCAAAGGCAGTTACTGGGGAAGGAGGAGAAGAGGTCTCAAGGCCTGTGAGGTGATAATTACAGTGGGAAGGAAGTTGTCCTTTGGGGATCCTAAACTCTTCCATCTGATGAGGGACAGGTGGAAAAAGTATATTAGTAAAAAATCACAGATAGACCTCTTGGGACTGTTTCGAGCAGTGGTCACAGTCCTTCCTGTTAGAACATGTCCAGAATGTGGTGCTGCAGCAAGATAACTCACCTTCTGCTGTTTTTCAATGTGGTCCTTTCCCTGCAGAGACTGCTGAGGACTTTTGTGCCACTCTGTATTGGTGACCCTTAACTCTAGTGCTGCCTCAGCTCCAACCCCATGGAAGCAATCATTATCCTTGAACCCAACTTAATATTAAGAGTTTGGGATTTTCTTTTCAATGGGATTTCTATAGATTAATCCCATTTTGAAGCTAATTTTGAATTCCTTATAGCTCAAAAGAAATTTAATTTGCCATTTTTTTCTAGAAATATCAATTTCTCAATGAGAGCAGACTCAGAGATAAGAAAGGGATGGGCTGTTGACTGCATCATTGGCTAATAGAGAGATGATTATAGAATAATGGATATAATGTTTTGTTTTAGTTTTTTTTTCACTTTCTGTGTTGCCTCTTCCACACTGAGAGCCTTTAAGTTTTCAAGTTTCATGGTTTCTTAACAAACACCATTTGCTGTGCTGAGATGGTGGCAGCACAAAGAGTGTGGTGGATGGTGTAACCTGATATTTTGCCACAACCATCCAGTAGTTGGTTAGGAGAACCTGATGTAAGTTTCTCTGGTTCTGTAGTTGCACTTGGTACAACTCCTGTGACATTCTCATCTCTGAGGCTTCATGTGAAACTCCACCCCAGAAGACCTCCAAGTGCTTCAAAGGGCCAGCTTGGAGTTCCTCTGCTCCTTTTAACTTGGTCAATTGTTGATGGATTATGATTCTTATTTGGAGGGGGAATGTTAATATTACAGCTTGGCCTAGAAAGGAGAAATGGGGGAGGAAAAACAGAAAGAATAGGCAGGTCCATCCTTACAATGAGGAGCACAGGATGATCAATATCCCAGCTCCATTATTTGAAAGTTGTCCTACTGTAGAGTCTTCAGCTTCCACTCTCAGTGTCTGCTGGTAGCTCCAAGTTCCAGTTGTTATCTGTGAATTGGAGTGCCAGGTTGATGTGTAACATGGCTTCTCCTGTGTAACATGATGGTTACTGCCATGTCTCACTGAAGCCTAGGCCAGAGGGAAAGAAACCTTTCCTCAGTTGGAAATGTGGCCACCTAATTTGTGGGTTTGCATCCCAGGGAAGTGGAGGAGAGGTGGCTTTGGTCATCCATGGTTTATTATAGCATTTCAGGAGGCTGCACCTACAGCTCTCTTTTGTCCTTGGGTGGTTGCAAGAACATTTCCTCAGACTGGTGAAGTATGTTGTGTGAACATTGCCCTTATAAGAAGAAAAGCATCCCCATCTTATTTCTGTTATAAATGATTGTTCAGCTAGTCTCTGCTTAATTAATACGTATAATTCAGTTCAACCTTAGAAAATAAACCATGGTTAAAAGTTGCAAATGTGAATGCAGCCATTGGTGACGTGACCAGGTTAAGTGGGTAATATGGCTATGATCAGAGCCTGTCTATGGTCAAGACTTCAGAATTCATGGACCAGGACACCATGAATTCTAGTCCTCCCTTGGGCACAAATCTAGCCAGGGGAACCTGGGCCAGCCAATCTCCAATGCCCTAGGAAAGAGGAAATGGCAAACCACTTCTGAACAACCTTTTCACCTACGGTCTTTCTTATTACTTTCATACACAACTGGCTGAGGCTCTGACCTTACTAAGTCTGGCTTCAGTCTTGCAAGACCGGCCAAAGTGGGCTCCAAGTTGCTAAGCTCAGGCAGGTTGGTCTGTGTAGAAGCAGCAGGAAAGCTCCAATTTTGACCATGGATTTCAAATGTTCATGAACACTGCAGGGAGGTTGATGAAGCAAAAGTCCTAGAAGGACAGGTAGGCTGCAAGAGGTGGAGGTCCCTTCTTGTCAAGGGAAGAGAGGGCATGCTGGAAAAGAGGAAGGCAGGTGGAGCCTCCAACCCATCCAGTCAGGGCTGTCTTAGGTGTGGTCAGAAACCTCTCTTCTGAGGGAAGGGCCTCCTCACATGTGGTGGGGCAGTTGAGCCAGCACTTAACTCAAAAGTCAACATTACCAACACAAAACAAACATTTTCTTTGCTTCCTTCTTTCCTTTTCTCTTTGGCTCACTGGAATCAAACTAAGTCTCCCAACAGCCTGAGGATCCGGGTGGAAAGCTTCCAAGGCAGCCGCAATTGCTACAAGGTCTTGTCAGAGTATGGAAAATGGGAGCCAATTCCAGGAGGCAATGGGGATCAGGCCCAAGCACTGCAGGGTCCCATTGGGGCCATTATCGAAGGGAGGGAGGCCACCAGCCAGAGGGGAAGATGTTCCCAAACCGCATCTGGATAGATACGGGACTATACCAGAGAGAAAGCTTGATGGCTCCACAACAAAAGATTAATGCAACAGTGTGGACAAGAACTCCACCCCCCCCCAAAAAAAACCCCTGTTGATTAAAATCCAGTCATGGAGGCTTTGCACTTGTTGGAAGGAAAAACCATCTGGTTCCCTTCCAAGCTAAGACACTGCAGATAAAACGGAGGCCGATTGGAAAGAAAGGTTCTCTTTATTGAGGGAGCAGGACCCCCAACCACATGTGATATTCTGGGCAGCTGAGCAAATGGAGTTTAGAGTGGGTGGCTGTTCAATTCCTTCTTTGCACCTTCTCTGAGCTTCCTGTTCCTGTGCAAGGACATGTCCTTTAATGGTCTATGGGCTCTTGTCAGATTCCTGTGGGGTCATGGCTGGCTCTGTAGGCAAAAGGGGGGATGCAAATCCCAGGCCTTTGTCTGAGCTGATTTTGTCAGCCTTTGGCTTAATCCTGTGGCTGATTGTTTCTGCCTGAGCCAGTCTCTCTGCAATGGGAGAAACAAAGGATCCCTTTCACCCCTTTGAAGGGAGGGAAGGGGGACCCATGCTCCACTGCCACTCCCTTCCTCACATAGGGCACTGAGGGGGGGGGGAAGCAAAGCTCTGGGAGTTTTTGCCTCTTTATCATAACACTAAAACCCTTTTTATTTTATCCTTATTTTAAATTCTTTCCGACCTCCCCCCTTTCTATTCATTTCTTCTCCAAGAGACTGATAGGTGGCTAAAGTGCCAGGCAACCATAGTCTCTTCCCTCGTGTTTGATTGGCTGCTGCTGAGTTGCCATGACAACAGGGGTAGGCCAGCAAGAAAGGCAGCCAATAGGGAGAGGGAGGGGAGGGTTGTCTTCCCTCAGAACTGGAGACGTTGAAGGGGGAAATTTTTACTCTTTCAGGGAAAAACCTTCCTCAGATGCAGCTCCAGAATATTTTTAAAATATTTTTTAAATGAAGGGAAAAGACCTTGAGAGAAGGAAAATAGGGAACAAAAACTAAAAGCAGATAAAAAGATACTTAGATGGATGTAAAACTGCACAATAAAAGGAAATAGCGTGGATAAGGAACTTATAGAAAAAAGCTGAAATAGAAAACAATTTTAGTATTTTAGTATGAAGATTAATTTTGGCATTAGTTGAAACACTTACAATTTACAATTCATTTTTGAATAAATGTGTAAGGTTTTCCTTTTAGGACATGGAAATGTCTCCCCAGCGACTGTAGACCGAATAGCAGAGTGACAGTTGGAAGGGACCTTGGAGGTCTTCTAGTCCAACCCTCTGCTCAAGCAGGGGGCTCATTGCTCCAATTGTCAGAATTAATTTCTCCTTCATTCTATTCTGGGTCTTTCCTTTACAGGTTTTTGGTCTCCACGTGACAAAAAAAGATATTTGAAAACTCTGGGAAAAGTGCAGAGAAGAGCAAGTGAGATGATTGAAGGCCTGGAGAGAGATACATATGATGAAGAGCTGCAGGATTTGGGCTGGGACAGTCTAGAGATAAGAAGGACTGGGGGAGGGCGATAGGATAGCAGTATTCCAGTATTTGTGGGACTGCCACAAAGAATAGAGGGAGTCAATCTATTTGTCCAAAACACCAGAAGGCAAGACAAGAAACAATGGAGGAAAACTAATCGAGGAGAGAAACAATTGGAAATTAAAGAGAAACTTCATAATTAGGACAATTAACCAGTGGAATAGCTTGTCTTCAGACGTTATGAGTGCTTCATCATTGGAGACACGACAGCCACCTATCGGAAATGGTATAAGGTCTCCTGCTTGAGTGGGGATTGGACTAGAAGACCTCCAAGGTCCCATCCAGCTCTATTCTGATTGATTGATTGATTGATTGATTGATTGATTGATTGTTTGAAACCTCATTCACTTAGGCATGGTTTATTCAATGATTGCAGTTAGATGAAGGGACTGCACAACCCACATAAAACTCCCAATAATGTATTAACATGCGTTGAATCTTTTTGTCTTCTATAAGAGATTCTTTCAGCCTAACTTTATATGAAAAATCTTCCCTATCCTACAACTAATTCAGTTTTAAAATGGAAGGGTTTGTCATGGATTTATTGAAAAGATGACAAGGCTTTCCCCCCTCCCTTATCTTTCTCTCTTTGCTGAAAGAATCATTCAGAAACATCTTCCTTGTGGAAATCATCAAATGCAAGGGGTCTCAGAGACCATCTAGTCTAGCCTTTCTCCAACTCAGCAACTTTAAGAAGGTGTGGACCAACTCCATAAGTTTTCAACCAGTATGGAGCTGAAGTTCACAACTCTAAAATATGCTGAGATTTAAAAATCCTGCTCCAGATTTTTCTGAAGATTATTGTTTTTTCCCTACCTATGTTTTGTAAACATTTGTCAATCCTTGCAGAAAATCTGTATATTGATTAAGTAAGGAAAAGACCAGGGATACAATAAAGCTAAAAAGATTATGACTAGAGCCACAGATGTAAAAGAGGCTTGCAGGAATTGAATTGAATTCAATCCACTGTTTTGTGCAAGGTTAGGTCAGCTGTAGTCTTAGACCATCTATCAACAAAATACATCATTCAAAGGTGAACACAGAGAAGAAAAAACAAAAAGTAAGCAATTAAAGTTAAAAAAAACCCATTTAACATCAATCTTAGAAAACTAGTTAACCCCTACATGGTTTGAAGAAAATTGCCACATGTATATGGTTAACAGTTTCTCTCCAAAACAACAAAATATAGAAGATACTGTACAAAATGTGGCCATATTACTACATGTTTCTGCAGATGCATCAGCAAAAACTGGCTTTATCCCTATTGGTTAAAGGTGCAGGTTGTGTCACAGTCCTTAAATTCTACATATTTATCCAGGTCCAAAGAGGGATGAGGAAGGCTGGAACCTTTTGAGTGCTAGAAAGATACAACCATGATAAAGCCAAGAAGGGAGACACGACCAACCAAACGTATTTCTGCTAAATTTGAGAAACTATGTGATAATTTATTTGAATAGGCTGTCCTTGCGAACTTCCATTTCCAAAAGTTAACAATAGGTCTTCTGAATCAGGTCAGGATCCATCTTTATCTATCAGTGCATTGGTAAGATAAGACCACACTTGAATCCTGCATCCAGTTTTGGTCACCACAAAGTAAAAAATATGTTGAGACTCTAGAAGAGCAACAAGTATGATTATGGGACTGGATGTAAAATATATCAAGAATGGTTGCTGGAATTGGGTTTGCCTAGTTTAATGGGGGGAAAGGACTGGGGTGACATGATAGCAGTCTTCCAGTAGTTGAGGGTCTACCACAAAGAAGAGGGAATCACCTCCACAGCACCAGAATGCAGGACTGGAAGCAACAGATGGAAACTAATCAAGAAGAGAAGCAACCTAGATCAGTGGAACAACTTTCCTCCAGAAGTTGTGAATGCTCCAACACTGGAGGGTTTTAAAAAGAGAGTGAACAGTCATTAGTCTCAGTGTCCTGTCTAAGCAGGGGGTTGGACTAGAAGACCTCCAAAAGCCGTTTGCTATATAACTGAAGTATCTACCATCAGAAGAATGAGATGGATGAATTGTTGCAATTTAGTAAGAAATATTTCTGCTCAATCCCATCTCCCTCCCTTACACCACATTTATGGGACACTTAAATATGGATACTCTCTGATAGGTTAGCAGTTATGCAGCTCAGAATTTAAATTAATTCCTAAGAGACTCTGAAGACGAGGCTACTGAAATTCAGCTTTATTTTTGATCAAAAGTAAAACTATGTGTCCTTAATCTCCTGCCCCAAACAGCAAGGCAGAGAGAGAAAAGCCAGGCACATTAATTAAAACTTTTTTTCTTTTTATAATTTATACATAGTTCATGGATAGCTCATCATTGTTTTAGAAACATCATTTTTTAATCCACTGTTTTATGCAAAACTCATGATTTTCCCAGTGCTTTGGAACAATAGGGCTCACAAGGGGAAAAAAAGGGGGTACACATTTTCTGGCATTTAGCCTGGAGCTTCTTAGGGCTGCTATCTCACATTAGGTAGTTACAGCAGACAGAATACACATGTTAAAGTTACACCAAGGCTACTTAGGAAGGCTAAGCATGGCATTTAGCCTGGAGTTTTTAACTCTGCCGGTGGTGGATTTTAGGCTACAATGATTTTAGACTGCAAGAATATCAAAAGCTGAGTTAGTTACACTCTGTGCATGCTATAATCCTTTCACTCTCAATTCTTTAGGAATTTTTTTGTAAAACTCTTATATGGCTTTATTTCAGCCCCCATTTTACTTTATTTCTATATAATTTGACCAGATGGATCATCCACATGTCATGCCCCAGCATATAACGTTTATATAATGTTGTTGCTCTCTAGCACCAACTAGTGGCTGGAGAGACAATACCAATTACATTGTTTGAAGCTGGCCCAACCCATCTTACCCATCAGCCCGCACTTTCAAACAAGTGCATGCTGAGAAGCCACACTCCATTTCTTTTAGTATTTGGAGAAGCACAAGTAAGAATCCATCTTAATCGATGGCACATGGTCATCCAAGGACAAACACATCCACACATAGAGCAACGTTGGTGAGATTTAAAATATTTCTATGTATTAATTGTTATATTCAGCAATAACTCAATATTGCCTAATTTTGTATTTGGTTCTCATTGTATGAATTCCTATTTCCCCAGTTTCACCATATCCTGTTCTTTCAAAAAAGTGTTCGGATCTAGGCAAATGGTCTGTTTTATTGGAGGAGGAGGTAGGTTTAGCTTCATGTCGAGCTGCACATAAACTGACATACAGTAAGGACAGAAGACCAGAGTATCCATGTCTTGCCGTTATACTGGATAAGGATGGAGGACACTATGTTCCACTGGCCCTTTGATTATTTCACTTAAAACTGTTGTCCCAGCTCATGTATGTGGGCAGTTTGAAACAATTCCTTGCTTGGCCTGTTGAAATGTATTGAGAGTGGAAATTCCTCTATCTCACATTAATACATTTCTTCTGGTCGTAAGATGCTCCTTTGTATTCAGGTCTGGCCTCAAAATGATAATGAAAATCAACTTGCAATTTAAGGTTTTAATGATTAGGGAGGATAGATTATAGAAAAATAACAGCCACAAGGTAACTTTACAGAGAAAAATTAACATATAATTATTCTGCTGTGAACCATATTGAAAGCTACTTTTTTATATTTCTATATCTTTATTTACATAATTAGTTATCTGCGGGATCGCATCCTTCCCCATACATCCCTCCGTCCGATTCGCTCCCACAGAGAGGGGCTTCTCCGGGTGCCATCCGCGAAGCAGTGCCAGTGGGCGACGCCCAGGGGATGGGCCTTCTCTGTGGTGGGCCCAACTCTCTGGAACGACCTTCCCCCTGACCTCAGAATAACTACGGACCTCCGCACCTTCCACCAGAAATTGAAGACACCTTTCTTTCATCAGGCCGGTCTGGCCTAGTTCTACCTGCGGATCGCATCCTCCTCCATACATCCCTCCGTCCGATTCGCTCCCACAGAGAGGGGCTTCTCCGGGTGCCGTCCATGAAGCAGTGCCAGCGGGCGATGCCCAGGGGAAGGGCCTTCTCTGTGGTGGGCCCAACCCTCTGGAATGACCTTCCCCCTGACCTCAGAACAACTACGGACCTC